>SNQJ01S0115470.1:0-28034 GCA_010110895.2 Picea sitchensis
TGCGACCTTGTGAGAAAAATGCGACACTTGCGACCTTTGTAATGACGACACTTGCGACACTATCAAAGTGAGTATTTTTGATGTGTAACACCCCATACCATATCTCTCATTGCATCCATGGTCTATCTTGGAAAACCCTCATTTCAGCATTTATGCAACACTTATCAATTTTCTATTAATAACAGACAATACATACATTAACCCTTTATACAAAGGTTCATCAAATAAAACACTCACACGTACCTAGTCTGGCATAGTCTCTTCGCTAGTTATAGTTATATTACAAACTGGGGGAAACAGGGGTATTACACTATCTTTCTCCAAGATTCTCGAGAGATAGATCATGTAACAACCCTAATTCAATAATTGATTGTCATAGTTAAATAATTGTATAAAGTGTATTAAGTAAAAGCAAGCTGACAAAAATTAAAATACTAAAAATTAAACCTCAAGATGCTTCGCCCAGTGATCCCTGAGAAAGCAATAAAAGGCTTCTTAGAAAGAAACAAGAGGGACCCGTAAAAATAACAAAACAAGGCCTAGTCAGAGGATAGAGGGTCTCATCATGGGCCAGCCTATTAGGTCCATGGGTACCTAGTAGTATGACATTGCCACCAGTTGTTTACCACAACAAGGTAGTCACTCTTGGTTGCATGGCCAAAGGAAAGGGGGTCTCATCATGAGCCATCCTTCTCATTTCTGCAAAAGTACTTGTGGGTAATACTGTCACCACTGGTCACCACGCCAAGGAAGTGTCCTCTGATTAGCCTGTTGAAGAAAAATGAAAAATAAAAATAAAATAATAAAAATAAATAATAAAGGAATGGGCTTGAAAATATTTGCATCCAGGACATGAGCAACTCGCCTTCTACATAGGCACCCATAGGTAAATATTTTCATCCTCTTCCCTCACGAGAACCACTTGCTTGGAAATCTCTTGACCACATCACCCACTTTCATGGCTTAGATGAGGTCTCTTCCAGAAAATCTCCTTTTCCAGTGGACACTAGACCAATAGGACACCCTGTCATTTTCTCCAAATGTGTATTGCAAGATTGAGTAATGTATTTGAGATTTGATTGATGTATTAGGGATTTCATGCACATGTTTAATAATATTGATGATGATATGTGATTGGCATTTATATGATCCCTGTGACTGATGAGCCCATGGAGGGCGTAGCTGTTGATGTGCAGGATCATGCTTGACGGACAGGTACCATTTGGACCGGTATACATGGGGAGATGATCCGTTCGGACCTCCATGGAGCTGAAGAGCCGATCAGATGGATGTTGAGACCCCATTAGGGGGCAGATACAATAAAAATATGGATAAGCGACTTCGCACCAGAGAAGAGGAGGATGTTCCACTAGAGGCACCTTGGTAGAGCTTGACCTATGTGGGTTGTGCCCTTTTCAGTGCAATGTTGGCCTTGGAAGGCCTGGGACGTCATTCATGAAGTCCATGAAATCATCCCTGCTTCATGGACATTTTGGCAGATGGACAAGGAAGTTTGGCATGTATGGTTGCTTGGAGAAGCCCAAGGGGGGGTAACGTTTTGCTCCTAGAGGCTGCATTTGCCCTAGAAGGGGCTAACGTCACCCTAGAAAGGGGACAACGTCCTTCTGTTTCTTGATTAGGACTTTAATTTGTCATTTAATGTAAAACAATATGATTTTTAGTATTTTGGCCTTGTCGGCCTTTTTATGACCTAAAAGTAAAATTAGGTCATTGATACAGTATATATTAAGAGTTTTTACTCTCATTTTTTCATCATCTCTCACTCACTCATTATCGAGGTCTGAAATTTGCGCCCTCTCTTGGGTTATTGGATGAAATTGTGAGGCACACTTGTTGAAGATATGCATTTTTGGATTTATATTGGCATTTCTTCGCATTTTCTTGATGGAAGGTATTACAACTAGGGTTTTCTATGATGTTTCTTGGTGAAATGTAAGTGAATTTCCGCAAAACTTCTTAATTGAATGGTTGTATTCTTATTTATTGCATTTAATGTTATATATTTGTTGCATAAACCCTAGGTGACAAGCACACATCATTGGTTCTTGTCTCATGTCCCTGCCAATACTTTTTTCCATTATTTGAAGAGAGAAAGAGACTAGTTGTAGCTACACTCTTCTTTACCTCTTCTTTGCTAGCTGTTTTATTTTCTGAGCTAAGAAGGAGAAGATGTCTCAAGGCCTAGTTCCCCTACAACTTGAAGAGTCATTTTTCCCCTAGGGTTTGAAGGTAAAGCCTTTCCATAGCAACACATTGCCTTCTAAACCCTCTTGTCTTAGTTTTATGCTATTTTCACAGCTAGATGTCATTTCCATTGAGTTAAGGAAGGAGGAGAGAGCACCGAGGCCTAGTTCCCCTACACCAAGGTGAGCCTCTCTCCCCTAGGGTTTTGACTTTGAGGCCTTGCGCCAGCAACACCTCAAAGCTTCACCTTATAGTCCTTAGTTGTACTATATTTTGATCCTTTAGCTCCTGCGTCCTCTACTTTTGAATCCATTAACCCTAAGGAACTGATCTAAAGACCTCTTGACTTGAGTAAACTTGATCACAAAACCACTCTCAATACCTTGAATGAAAACCTAAGTAATCTAACCTTAGATTAAGACTAATCCTACTAACTAAGTGTTGTCGTCATCTCTTTCTATTAACACCCTTGTGCATATTAATCGTTCCATTTATGAGAAAGTGTATGGTTATTTTAAGGCATTATTTAATGAACTGTTGATTGTTTACATTGAATGCCACGTTTTCCTGATATTTATTGAAGAAGTGAAATTATATATCATTGCTACTTTTATAAACATCAAGTTTATCAATATTTATTATTCAATTGTATATATATCAGATAGTCGTTGATTTATATTAAGTACTAACCAAGCAAGCAAGCTTGCACATGCAGTTTTATTGTTTCTTTGTTCTCGAGTAGGGATACTTCTAGGTTATTACTTCCAGTTATCATTTTGGGGCTATAAGCCAGACTTTCTAATCAGGTGGTGACTTGTGAGAGGGATTACTATCACTTTTCTCTGCTAAATCCTTTTTTCCCTTCTCAAAACCTCTAGTTACCGAGGACGTCTCCCCTAGGCTTTACCTCCCTAAATAGAAAGAACCGTCCCATTGAGGTGACAGTGGGTGGGATTGGTTCCGGTTACGCCATATTTCCTTTACAATCTCTAGCCTTTTATCCTTTCTACAAATTGCACGATAACATTCTACCACCGTTTCTGGGGAACACTAAGTCAAACTTTCCTCAAAGACGACAACTTTCGGTAATCCTTGCCTCTAGAGTCTCTATCTTACAAGCTTACCTAGCAACTCCACTTTGGGTGTTTTCCCTTATCTTTTGATAGTTTCAAGAAAATTATCTAGAGACTCCACTGATGACAAAGCTAACTATGACTTCACAATGGGATCTAGGGAACTACAAACCTTTAGAAATGAGTAAAATCTCGGGATATTCTACACAAATGCCCCCCTAGTATAAAATATGGCTCCCTAGATTCGTTGGCATCGATGGAGAAAGACCTGATTATCACATCAACAATTTTTGGGCTTTCTTTCAGCACCACCCTGTTAGTGATGACGTTGAAGACTTGGTAATGAAACTCTTCTCTTCTACTCTGCATGGAGAGGCTAGAATATGGTATGATAATATTCCAGTTGCCAGCATCACATCTATGGACCAGTTTGAAGAAATCTTTCTTGTGAGGTGGGGTTTGAAATTGGAATATATCCAATCATTACTGAAAGGACTAGAATGCATAAAACAAACAGAGGATTAGACCATCCGAGTTTTCGGGGTTAGGTTTCAGAGGTTGCTATACCATATTCATGAAAACCATTGTCCTAAAGACAACTACCTTGTGTATCTCTATACCAATGGATTTCTAGGGCATTTAAGCTTCCTCCTAAGTAAAAAGGGTCCAAAAACACTTACAGAAGCTCACAACATGGCCATTTGAATCGAGGTAAATCTCTCCTTGTCCAAAATCATTGACCGTACTATGGACACTCTTAGCTTAATAAAACTAGTTTCCCTTGAAACCTTTACTGATGATCCCCAAGAAAGAAGGGGACAAGTTTTTGACCAGTAGAATGAAGATGTGATTAAGGAGAAAGAACCTAAGCAAGATGATGAAGTACCAACTTGTGCTGCTCCCTCTGATGAGGCCATACAAGAGCCCTTTTATCCTCCACAACAAAAGGACGATGAGGTTAGTTTCTTTCCATTTGAGGATTCTGATAACACCTTGTCGCATGATTCAAAAAATGATGGAGAAATGGAATCTCTGAAAGAAGTAGACCTTCCTTGTTGCACAATTGAAGATGAAGGGGTAGTTCCTGAGGATGACACCATAACGCATGTTGAAAGCACCCAAGTCCTCAAAGCTCCTGCATGAGAGGAAAGAGTAAGTTTCCCTCCTCCCATAGTTTTTTATTATGCTCTACTTTGTGATGGAAAAGATCAACACGAGATAAGAAAGTCCCTGAATGCTTCAAATCCTGCGTGTTATGATACCGATAATGACATAGTTGATAACATTGATGAGTTCATAGATGTTGGGAGACGTAGGTGGGATACATTTAGTTATGATATGGATCCCATATATCACATAGAGATTTGTCTCCAAGTGTTTCCTTTGCAATTATCACATTGAGTAAGTAGGCATTCTTGCATTCGTGTATTATATCATTTGCATTGCATGTTAGTTTGCTTTCACATTTAAATTATTGTTTTTTTTATTTCAGTTTATATATATTTATGTATGTTGGGGTGGCATTACCACCCCAATTGGTTACTGATGTTGCTATTGAGATCGAGCAAGTAAACAAGTTATGCCAGATATGATGAGGTTCTCATGTGCTCTACGGTGAGCACATGTCCCCGAGTTGGAGCCAGATGTTATCCCCCACTTTTAGGGATAACTAGGAGATCATGTCTCAAGGCCCACAAGTCCTAGACATGGAGTACCGAGAGCAGGATTGACTTTGGCATGGCCCTGGAGGGCCCACCTTTTCTTTCTTCCAACACCTTTATCAAGTAAGCAGCAACAACATCCATTACCATCGACTTAGTCTTGTGTCAGAAATGGTTCTTGATCCATGAGGTAATTAGTTCGGGTATCATGGTATGTGTCACTTTGATCATCAAAACCCTTCAATATGTGCATTTGATTCCTTTAATTTATAACAAATGCTTGGATCTTACACTTTCCCACTTGACCATATCTGGGGGGATTGACAGGATGCCCTAGTAATCATGTATCCTTGGTTTCGATTTTCCACCAGGGGGGATTTATGAAACGCCATCGTCCACTCCCTTCACAACACCACTTTTTCATCTATCTTACCGCTCACCTATCCCAATTAATTTGTCTGAGAAATGGGTTGACCTATTTACAGTATTTCACCTTACCTCGTGGGAAGAAGGGGATACAGGCCCAGAAGGTAAAATAAATCTGACAAAATTTAAAATCCTGAAAATAAAACCTCGAGATGCTTCACCCAGGGATCCTCAAGAAAGCAATAAAAGGCTTCTCAACAAGAAACAAGAGGGACCCATAGAAATAACAAAACAATACCTAGTCAGAGGATAGGGGGTCTCATCACGAGCTAGCCTAGTAGGTCCATGGGTATCTAGAAATATGGCATTGCCACCAGTTGGTTACCATGTCAGGGTAGTGACTCTTGGTTGAATGGACAAGGGAAAGGGGGTCTCATCACGAGCCAACCTTCTCATTTCTACAAAAGTACTTGTTGGTAACAATGTCACCACTAGTCACCACACTAGGGCAGTGTCCCCTGATTAGCCTCTTGAACAAAAAAGAAAATTAAAAATAAAAGAATAAAAGAAAATAATAAAGACATGGGCTTGGAAAGATTTTCATCCAGGATAGGTGCAGCTCGCCTTCTACAAAGGCACCCATAAGTAAAGCTTTGCATCCTCTTCCCTCACTGAAACCACTTGCTTGGACATCCCTTGACGAAATCACCCACTTGCATGGCTTAGATGAGGTATCTTCTGGGAACTCTCCTTTTCCAGTGGACACTAGCCCAATAGGATGCCCTGCCATTTTCTCCAAATGTGTATTGCAGGCTTGTNTGTGTAATGTCTTTGAGCTTTGATTGATGTATTAGGGATTTCATGCACATGTTTAATAATATTGATGATGATATGTGATTGACATTATTATGATCATTGTGACCGATGAGCCCATGGAGGGCGTAGTTGTTGATGTGTAGGATCATGCCTGACAGACAGGTGCCATTTGGACCAGTACACATGGGGAGATGATCAGTTCGAACCTCCATGGGGTTGAAGATCCCATAAGATGGATGTTGAGACCCCATCAGGGGGAAAAGACAGGACAAATATGGATCAGGGGCTTTGTAGAGGAGAAGAGGAGGGCGTTCCACCATAGGCATCATGGCAGATCTTGACCTAGGGGGGTTGTGCCCTTTTCACTGGAACGTTGGCCTTGGAAGGCCTAGGAAGTCATTTGTGAGGTCCTTGATGTCATCCCTACTTCATGGAAATTTTGGTATATGGACAGGGCAATTTGGCACATGTGGTTGCTTGGAGAAGCCCAAGGGGGGCTAACGTTTTTCTCCTAGAGGTTGCTTTTTCCCTAGAAGGGGCTAACCTCACCCTAGAAAGGGGATGACGTCCTTATGTTGCTTGATTAGGATTTTAATTTGTCATTTAATGTAAAACAATATGATTTTTAGCATTTTGGCCTTGTCGACCATTTTATGACCTAAAAGTAAAATTAGGTCATTGGTACAGTATATATTGAGAGTTTTTACTCTCATTTTTTCATCATCTCTCACTCAATCATTAGTGAGGTCTTAAATTTGCGCCCTGTCTTGGGTTATTCACTAAAATTGTGAGGCGCACTTGTTGAAGGAAGGCATTTTTTGATTTATATTAGCATTTCTTTGAATTTTCTTGATGGAAGGTGTTATAACTAGGGTTTGCTATGATGTTTCTTGGTGAAATGTAAGTGAATTTCTGCAAAAATTCTTAATTGAATGGTTGTGTTGTTATTTCTTTCATTTAATGTTATAAATTTGTTGCATAAACTGTAGGTGACAAGAACACATCATTGGTTCTTATCTCATGTCCATGTCAAGAATTTTTTCCATTATTTGAAGAGAGAAAGAGCTTAGTCATAGCTACACTCTTCTCTACCTCTTCTTTGCTAGCCGTTTTATTTTCTGAGCTAAGAAGGAGAAGACATCTCAAGGCCTAGTTCCCCTACACCTTGAAGAGTTGTTTTTCCCTTAGGGTTTGAAGGTAAAGCCTTGCCATAGAAACACATTGCCTTCTAAACCCTCTTGTCTTAGTTTTATGCTATTTTCTCAACTAGCCATTGTTTCCATTAAGTTAAGGAAGGAGGAGAGAGCATCAAGGCCTAGTTCCCCTACACCAAGGTGAGCCTCTCTCCTTTAAGGTTTTGAATTTGGGGCTTTTCCCCATAAACACCTCAAAGCTTTGCCTTCTAGTCCTTAGTTGTACTATCTTTTGATCCTTTAGCTCGTGCATCCTCTAATTTTGACTCCATTAACCCTAAGGCACTGATCTAAATACCTATTGACTTGAGTAAACTTGATCACAAAACCACTCTCAATACTTTGAATGAAACCCTAACTACTCTAACCCTAGCTTAAGACTAATCCTACTAACTAAGTGTTGTCGTCATCTCTTTCTATTAACAGCCTTGTGCAACTAATCGTTCTATTTATGAGAAATTGTATGGTTATTTTAAGGCATTATTTGATGAAGTGTGGATTGGTTACATTGAATGACATGTTTTCCTGATATTTATTGAATAAGTGACATTATATATCATTACTACTTTTATAAACATTGACTTCGTCAATATTTATTATTCCATTCTTTATATATCAGATAGTCCTTTATTTATATGAAGTACTGACCAATCAAGCAATATTGCATATGTAGTTTTATTGTTGCTTTGTTCTCAGGCAAGGATACTTCTTGGTTATTGTCACAGGAAAATCCCCCTGCAGACAAGTGGATTTCCTCTTGGATACTAGACCCCTATAACCAAGATAGAAAGGTGCTAATGTGGACACTGAAATTCCTTTTCATGAAGCTAAACTGTTCAAGGAAGAAGAAGAAATAAAGGTAAATACCTTTATTGACATTTGTCCTTGCAAGATCCAAGCTAATCTTGATCTCCAAGTTCTTCAGAAGGTCCTGCAATACAATAAGCAGTGAAAAAAAAACATACTTCCTACTCTACCATGATTAGCTTCATGATAGATCTATCAAAAGAAACAAGTTCATGAAACATACACAAACTTAAAGGAAACAAGCCAAGCACATATGTATATTAATGAAAACAAAGCAAAGTGCTTACAACCATAGATGTAGATGCAACAACTTCACCAAGCTCTCTTTGTCTTGACCCTTTGCTTAAATGATCCGCCAATAGAATTCCTATGCTTCATTGATACCTTCCTTATGAGATCATAAGTTCAATATATCTCTATTTATCCATGTATTTCACCATGAGAAGGCCTCCTTATATAAGCTTGGAGAGACCCAACCACCTTAGATATTCTTTGGATAGGTTGAGGATATTTCTCCATCAGTTGTGGATTCTCCCTAAGATCTAGACTTGACCTCAGATTCAAATCCAAATGATCTCCAAGATAAGGGAGATCTTCCCCTGATTTTCTCAACAACATAACGCTCCCCTCAAACAGGCCATCGCTCCCCCAAAAGGGTACACAGAGCATTGCAACACTCCCCCAAAGAGGGTTAGAGAGTGTTGGCACTCCCTGACAGTGGGTAGGGGAGTGATGCCCAAAAGTTCCTTAAAAATTCTTGGTGCTCCCCCAGAAGGTTGTTCAGAGTGCTACAACGCTCCCCCAGAGAGGCGTAGGGAGCATTAGCACTCCCTAACAGTGGGTAGGGGAGAATTTCCTTCCAAAAATATTTTTTAAGTGGTTTTTTCCATGGAAAATGCTTTGTACTCCTCATCAAAGGATTTCTCCTTCTTAAACCAGTATTTGAAGGTGTCTTAAGTGTCCTTATGATGTCGTTAGAGACACGACATATGCAATATGGCAGTATGATTTTTGCGACACTTGCAACCAAAAATGCGACACTTGCGACACTAGTAATGATGACAATGGGTCATCATTGAAGTGAGTAATTTTTATGTGTAACAATTATTACTTATGGTTATATTTTTGGGGCTATAAGCCAGACTTTCTGATCAGGTGGTGACTTGTGAGAGGGATTACTATCACTTTTCTCTGCTAAATCCTTTTTTCCCTTATCAAAACCTCAAGTTACCAGGGACGTCTCCCCTGGGATTTACCTCCCTAAATAGAAAGAACCTTCCCATCGAGGTGATAGTGGGTGGGATTGGCTCCAGTT
Source organism: Picea sitchensis (assembly GCA_010110895.2). Lineage (NCBI taxonomy): Eukaryota > Viridiplantae > Streptophyta > Pinopsida > Pinales > Pinaceae > Picea > Picea sitchensis. Next base: position 9,437 of record SNQJ01S0115470.1, read on the forward strand.
ACGCCATTTTGCCTCTCCAATCTCTAGCCTTTTATCCTTTCTAGAAACTACACGATAACATTCAGGCGCCATTGCCGGGGAACACTGAGTCAAACTTTCCTCATAGACTACAAATTTCGATAAGACTTGCCTCTAGAGCCTCTATCTTACAAGCTTACCTGGAAACTCCACTTTGGGTGTTTTCCCTTATATTTTGATAGTTTCAAGAAAATTATCTGGCGACTCCACTGATGATGAAGCCAACTATGACTTCACAATGGGATCCAGGGAACTACAAACCATTAGACATGAGTAAAATCTCGAGATGTCCTAAACAAATGCCCCCCTGGTATAAAATACGGCTCCCTAGATTCGTTGGCATCGATGGAGAAAGACACGATTATCACATGAGAAATTTATGGGCTTTCTTTCAGCATCGCCCTGTCAGTGATGACACCGAAGACTTGGTAATGAAACTCTTCTTTGCCACTCTGCATGGAGAGGCTAGAATATGGTATGATAATCTTCCAGCTTCCAGCATCACATCTATGGACCAATTTGAAGAAATATTTCTTGTGAGGTGGGGTTTGAAATTGGAAGATATCCAATCATTACTGAAAGGACTCGAATGCATAAAAAAAATAGAGGATGAGATAGTCATATTTTTCAGGGTTAGGTTTCAGAGGTTGCTATACCAGATTCTTGAAAACCATTGTCCCAAAGACAAGTACTTCATGTATCTCTATACCAGTGGACTTCTAGGGAATTTAAGCCTCCTCATAAATAAAAAGGGTCCAAAAACACTTACATAAGCTCACAACATGGCCATTCGAAACAAGGTAAATATCTCCTTGTACAAAATCAATGACCGTACTCTGGACACTCTCAACTTAATAAAACTAGTTTCCCTTGAAACCTTTACTAATGATCCCCAAGAAAGAAGGGAACAGGTTTTTGACCAGCAGAATGAAAATGTGATTAAGGATCAAGAACCTAAGAAAGATGATGAAGTACCAACTTGTGCTCCTCCCTCTGATGAGGCCATCCAAGAGCCCTTTTCTCCTACACAACAAAAGGACGATGAGGTTAGTTTCTTTCCATTTCAGGATTCTGATAACACCTTGTCCCATGATTCAGAAAATAAAGGAGAAATGGAATCCCCGAAAGAAGTATACCTTCCTTGCTGCACAATTGAAGATGAAGGGGTAGTTCCTGAGGATGAGACCATAATGCATGTTGAAAGCACCCAAGTCCTCAAAGCTCTTGCACGAGAGGAAACAATAATTTTCCCTCCTCCCCTAGTTTTTGATGATGCTCTACTTTGTGATGGGAAAGATGAGGAGGAGATAAGAAATTCCTTGAATGCTTCAAATCTTGCATGTTATGATACCGATAATGACATAGATGATAACATTGATGAGTTCATACATGTTGGGAAACGTAGGTGGGATGCAGTTAGTTATGATATGGATCCCATCTATGACATAGAGAGTCATCTCCAAGTGTTGTCTTTGCAATTATCATAGCATGTTACTCTTAACCAGTGGCAACAAGGAGATGAAATTTTTAGCGATGCTCCCCAAGCACTCAAGGTTCACCATATTTTCCTGACGATTTTTGGTCTTACCTTGAGGGATTTGATGAGTACTCCTCCGAGAACTTAGATTTATCCTATGAGGATGACTATCTATCATCGTTGTGCTCAGGTCTTGCTAGGAGTAAGAGTGTTGTTTGCCTAAAGAAGAATTCTCATGACCTTTTTCTCCAGCCACCTCTTATTACCTTACCGTTTTGTATCATTAAGGGTGTAGTTGGGAAGTATATCCTTTGTATTGAGTTTCCTCTGAAGCAAACCCTAGAATCCAAGGGTTGGTTGAAAACTACAAGTTCAATTTCGTAGTCTTAGTGTTTCAACTTTCCCTTGAGATTTTTCCAGCCACCTACTAGATCCTTGTCAGTCCCTTCAGAGTGTGAGGACGTACTGGGTATCTAGATTGAAGACCTCTTGACTCGGTATTATGAACCTTGGAATTTTCATGACCCCTTCCTAAAGTGGATTGAGCATTTTCATCAGAGATTGACATGGAATGATTTTATCCCTCCCACCTGCCTCCATGAGTTAGATTTTGTGACTTCTGATGATATGATATATGTTCTAACCCATGTCATTTTTGTGCTTGACTTATCACTATTTTGGTTTATGATGAAGCACAAAAGCAGGTATCATGGGATGTTGCTGGATTGGCTTTACTGGTTGTTTGACTACACCCAACATCCAGCCAACAGGTAAGTACAGGTAAGTAGGCATTCTTTCATTTGTGTATTATACCATTTGCATTGCATGTTAGTTTTCTTTCACATTTACATTATTGACTGTTTTATTTCAGTCTATATATATTTATGTATGTTGGGGTGGCATTACCACCCCAATTAGTTACTGATGTTGCTATTGAGATCGAGCAGGTAAACAGGTTATGCCAGATATGATGAGGTTCTCATGCGCTCTACAGTGAGCACATGTCCCCGAGTTGGAGCCAGATGTTATCCTAAACTTTTTAGGGATAACTAGGAGATCATGTCTCGAGGCCCACAGATCCTAGACATGGAGTACCAAGAGTGGGATTGACTTTGGCATGGCCCTGGATGGCCCACCTTTTCTTTCTTCTAAAACCTTTATCTTGTCAGCAGCAGCAACATCCATTACCATCAGCTTAGTCTTGTGTCGGAAATGGTCCTTGCTCCATGAGGTAATTAGTTCGGGTATCATGGTATGTGTCACTTTGATCATGAAAACCCTTGAATATGTGCATTTGATTCCTTTTCTTTCTAACAAATGCTTGGATATTACACTTTCCCACTTGACCATATCTGGGGGGATTGACAAGATTCCCTAGTAATCATGTATCCTTGGTTTCAGTTTGCCACCAGGGGGGACTTCTGAAAATCCATCGTCCACTCCCTTCACAACACCACTTTTTCATCTTTCTTCCCACTCACCTATCCCATTTCACTAGTCCAGGAAATGGGTTGACCTATTTACAGGATTGCACCTTACCTCATGGAAAAAAGGGGCTAAAGGCCTAGAAGGTAAAAGCAAGCTGACAAAAGTTAAAATCCTAAAAATAAAACCTCGAGATGCTTCACCCAGGGATCCCTGAGAAAGAAATAAAAGGATTCTCATCAAGAAACAACAGGGACCCATAAAAATAAAAAAAGAATACCTAATTAGAGGATCGAGGGTTTCATCACGAGCCAACCTATTAGGTCCATGAGTACCTAGTAGTATGACATTTCCACCAGCTGGTTACTATGCCAGGGTAGTGACTCTTGGTTGCATGGCCAAGGGAAAGGGGGTCTCATCACGAGCCAACCTTCTCATTTCTGCAAAAGTATTTGTGGGTAACACTGTCACCACAAATCACCACGCTAGGGCAGTGTCCCCTGATTAGCCTCTTGAAGAAAAAACAAAATTAAAAATAAAATAATAAGAGGAAAGAATAAAGGCATGGACTTGGAAAGATTTGCATCCAAGACAGGTGCATCTCGCCTTCTATAGAGGCAACCACAAGTAAAGCTTTGTATCCTCTACCCTCACTGCAACCACTTGCTTGGACATAACTTGACCACATCACCCACTTGCATGGCTTAGATGAGGTCTCTTTTGGAAACTCTCCTTTTCTAGTGGACACTAGCCCAATAGGACGCCCTGTCATTTTCTCCAAATGTGTATTGAAGGCTTCTATAATGTCTTTGAGCTTTGATTGATGTATTAGGGATTTCATGCACATGTTTAATAATATTGATGATGAGATGTGATTGACATTGCAATGATCCATGTGACTGATGATCCCATGGAGGGCGTAGCTGTTGATGTGCAGGATCATGCCCAATAGACAGGTACCATTTGGATCGGTACACATGGGGAGATGATCAATTTGAACCTCTATGGGGCTGAAGATCCCATCAGATGAATGTTGAGACCCCATCATGGGGCAGAGACATGACATATATGGATCATGGGCTTTGCACCGGAGAAGAGGAGGACGTTCCACCAGAGGCACCCTAGCAGAGCTTGACCTAGGGGGTTGTGCCCTTTTCAATGGAAATTTGGCCTTGGAAGGCCTAGAACATCATCCATGAGGTCCATGATGTCATCTCTGCTTCATGGACGTTTTGGCAGATGGACAGGGTAGTTTGGCACGTGTGGCTGCTTGGAGAAGCCTAAGGGGGGCTAAGGTTTTTCTCCTAGAGGATGCATTTTCCCTAGAAGGGGATAACATCACCCTAGAAAGGGGATGTTGTCCATATGTTGCTTTATTGGGATTTTAATTTTTCATTTAATGTAAAACAATATGATTTTTAGTATTTTGGCCTTGTCATCCTTTTTATGACCTAAAAGTAAAATTAGGTCATTGATACAGTATATATTGAGATCTTTTAATCTCATTTTTTCATCATCTCTCACTCACTCATTAGTGAGGTCTTAAATTTGCACCCTTTCTTGGGTTATTGGCTGAAATTGTGAGGCACACTTGTTGAAGGACGAAATTTTTGGATTTATATTGTCATTTCTTGGCATTTTCTTGATGGAAGGTCTTACAACTAGGTTTTTCTATGATGTTTATTGGTGAAATGTAAGTGAATTTCTGCAAAAATTCTTAATTGAATGGTTGTATTGTTATTTATTGCATTTAATATTATAAATTTGTTGCATAAACCCTAGGTGACAAGCACACATAATTGGGTCTTGTCTCATGTCCCGGTCAAGACTTTTTGCCATTATTCTAAGAGAGAAGGAGCCTAGTCATAGCTACACTCTTCTCTACCTCTTCTTTGCTAGCCATTTTATTTTATGAGCTAAGAAGGAGAAGACGTCTCAAGCCCTAGTTCGCCTACACCTCAAAGAATCATTTTTCCCCTAAGGTTTGAAGGTAAATCCTTGCCATAGCAAAATGTTGCCTTCTAAACCCTCTTGTCTTAGTTTTATGCTATTTTCTCAGCTAGCCTTCATTTCCATTGAGTTAAGGAAGGAGAAGAGAGCACCAAGGCCTAGCTCCCCTACACCAAGGAGAACCTCTCTCCCCTAGGGTTTTGAATTTGAGGCCTTGCCCCAGCAACACCTTAAAGATTCACCTTCTATTCCTTATCCGTACTATATTTTGATCCTTTAGCTCCTGCATCCTCTACTTTTGACTCCATTAACCCTAAGGCACTGATCTAAAGACCTCTTGACTTTAGTAAACTTGATCACAAAACCACTCCCAATACTTTGAATGAAACCCTAACTAATCTAACCCTAGATTAAGACTAATCCTACTAACTAAGTGTTGTTGTCATCTCTTGCTATTAACACCCTTGTGCAGCTAATCGTTCCATTTATGAGCAATTGTATTGTTATTTTAAGGCATTATTTAATGAAGTGTTGATTGGTTACATTGAATACCATGTTTGCATGATATTTATTGAAGAAGTGACATTATATATCATTGCTACTTTTATAAACATTGACTTCATCAATATTTATTATTCAATTGTTTATATATAAGATAGTCATTGATTTATATGAAGTACTAACCAAGCAAGCAATCTTGCACATGCAGTTTTAGTGTTGCTTTGTTCTCAGGCAGGCATACTTCTTGGTTATTACTTCCGGTTATCTTTTTGGGGCTATAAGCCGTACTTTCTAATCAGGTGGTGACTTGTGAGAGGGATTACTATCACTTTGGTTTGCTAAATCCTTTTTTCCCTTTTCAAAACCTCAAGTTACTAGGGACGTCTCCCCTGGGATTTACCTCCCTAAATAAAAAGAACCTTCCCATCGTGGTCACAATGGGTGGGATTGGTTCCAGTTACGCGATTTTGCCTCTCCAATCTCTATCCTTTTATCATTGCTACAAATTGCGTGATAACAGACCCAAATGGCGTTCTGACAATTGTTTGCTGGTAAAGGCCAAATGTCTACCCTCTTGCATAAGGACTGCTCCAATTCCTCTCCCACGGGCATTGCATTATAGGACAAAGGTATTTGTGAAATCAAGAAGGGCCAAGACTAGAGTAGTGCACATAGCCGCCTTCAATGCTTGAAAGGCCAGATCAACTGTGGGATTCCAAGTGAAAGAATTATTTTTAAGTAGAGAAGTGAGAGGTTCCACAATCTTGTCATAATTCTGAACAAACTTTTAATAATATCTTGTTAAACCTAGAAATCCATGCACGATTTTGATAGTATTGGGGCGAGGCCAATCAGACATTGCTTCAATATTCTTTGGATCAAACTGGATACCATCCTTGCCAACAATATGACCCAAGTACTCTACTTCTGAGGCGTCAAAGGCACATTTAGATTGTTTGAGGAATAGTTGATTCTGAGAGAGTAGATGAAGAACTTGATCCACATGGGCAAGATGGGATTTCCAAGTATTACTATAGATGAAAATATCATGAAAGAAAATTAAGACAAAATGACAGAGAAAAGGATGGAAGACATGATTCATGAGTGTTTGGAAGGTGGAGGGGGCATTACACAGGAAAAATGGAATGACCAAGAAGTCATAGTGACCCTCATGAGTTTTAAAGGAAGTCTTGGGAATGTCAGCGTCTTGCATACATATATGGTGGTAGCCATAATGCAAATCAAGTTTAGTGAAATACTGAGCACCACTCAACTCATCCAAGAGATCATGAATGACATGAATGTGAAACTTGTCCTTGATGGTGAGTTTATTGAGGGAACGAAAGTCAGGACACATGTGCCAAGTACCTCCTTTCTTAAGTACCATGACCACAAGATAAGAATAAGGGTTGTTACTAGGGAAGATAACACCTGCTTGTAGTAATTCCTACACTATTTTCTCAATTTCATTCTTTTGGGAAAAAGGATGATGATAAGGGAGAACATTTGGAGGAAGAATTCTAGGAATAAGGGGTATGGAATGATCATGAAAACCACGAGAACGTGGAAGTCCCTAAGGAGTGGAAAAAAAGTTTGGTGTTTGGAGAGAATAGCTTAGAGGTCAAGATGCACAGAGGGTGTCTCAATCACATGAATAGAATGGAGTTGAGAAACAATATTGGAGTGTCATTTCTTGAGTATATTTTTCATGCGATGGGAACTAATGATCTCGGGAGAACCAATTGTGAGACCTTGAAAATGATACCTTTGTCCCTCCTATTGTAATTGCATGGTTAATTCCTTAAAATCCATAAGAAGGGGACTCAAAGTGCAAAACCATTCAACACCTAGCACAATGTCACAACCACCTATTTCAATGGAAAACATATGATATTTCAGGTGGTAATGTCCAATTTGAAGACGTACATTTTCACAATTCCCACTACATTTCATGGACCCACCATTGGCTATCATGATTTGAAAATTATTGACAGAATGAATATAGCAATTGGTTTTTTGGGCAATGTGATGATGAATAAAATTGTGGGTGCTACCACTATAAACAATGATGATGACCTTCCTATTCTTAATATAGCCAATGAGCTTGAGGGTTTGTGGAGCAAAGAATTGAGTGAGTGCTTTCAAGGAAATGAGTGGTTCAACTTCAGGTGGGTTAGTGGGTTCCTGGGTAGCATCAGGAAGGGAGGGCTCTTCATCAAGTGGAACTGTCACATATTCATGGGGAACATCTTTGGAAATGGCCATAAAGATGATTTATTTATCATGATTTGAAAATTATTGACAGAACGAATATAGCAATTGGTTTTTTGGGCAATGTGATGATGAATAAAATTGTGGGTGCTACCACTATCAACAATGATGATTACCTTCCTATTCTTAATATATCCAATGATCTTGAGGGTTTGTGGAGCAGAGAATCGAGTGAGTGCTTTCAAGGAAATGAGTGGTTCAAATTCAGGTGGGTTAGTGGGATCCTAGGTAGCATCGGGAAGGGAGGGCTCTTCATCAAGTGGAACTGTCACATCTTCATGGGGAACATCTTCGGAAATGGCCATAAAAAGTTTTTGTTCCTTACACTTGTGCCAAGGAAAATATCTTTCATCACAATTATAGCAAAGACACTTCAGTTGGTGTTCAACCATTTCAACCCTAGTTAATTTATGTACCTTGAGGGGAGTGACAGGGGGGTCAGGATTAGTGGGTCGAGGGTGAGGAACAAAGGAGGTTTTTTTTTCTGGGAAAAATAACTTGTTGGGCCTCTTTAACACGTTTGATAGCTTCCAACCAAGTCTGAGTGCGAGCCATGATAACCTAGGATCAAATTTCATCCTTTAGGCCACTGATAAAGCATTCACGAAATAAAGCATATGACATACCATCGGTTCTAAAGGCCAAATGCTCAAAAGACGTTATAAAGTATTCCACTATGCCTAATTGTTTCAACTTGGTCAAAGGACCGAGATAGTGGGTATCAATGTCAAAGTGGTCATAGATCTCTGCAACAAATTGGGTGCAGGAAATATACTCTTTATGTGAATCTTTACACCATTTCCACCATTACCATCGTGCAAAGTTGCGTTTTCTTCAAGACCCCCAGGTACACGCTTAAGTAATACACAAATGGGTAGTGGTAGCTTTCCTTCCAGAGGCTACTGTCATGCCGCATTTATCAGGGGTATACAAATTTGGGGTGATGATGGAAATGAATTTGATCCCGATGAGGAAATTCATGAGACTAAGCCCACATGTTATAAGGTTCATTACCTTACAAGCGATATTCCAAGATGGGGTAGGCATATATACTATGGAGGCCCAGGAGGGGACAATCCTGAATGCGTTGCTTGATATTTGTCAAAAATAATATCTCCTCAATGTATTGCTTCATATTTATGAAAAATAATATCTATGCTTTAATAATATCTTTATTATTAAGGATTTCAATTCCCTCCCCTGACTATTGCTTGATATTTATCAAAAAATAATATCTCCTCAATGTCTTACTTGATATTTATGAAAAATAATATCTATGCTTCAATAATTATTTCATTTCATCTTATGAAAAATAATATCTATGCTTCAATAATTATTTCATTTCATCTTATTGAAGATGCTTATTAATGTTTATTAGATAAAAATTGGTTTTGGTTTATTAAACCTTTTAAAAGATTATTTAAATTTATTGATGTCAATGCTGCTACAAAGGAGAAGAAGAGAGTGAAAGAGTGCTTAAGATAACATATGTGCTTTAATAATTATTTCATTTTATCTTATTGATGATGCTCATTAATGTTTATTAGATAAAAATTGGTTCTGATTTATTAAACCTTTTAAAAGATTACTTAAATTTATTGATGTCAATGTCGCTACAAAGGAGAAGAAGAAAGTGAAAGAGTGCTTAAGATAACATATGTAATGTAATTTGTAAAAACAAAAATATTTAGGTGTTTCATGATTAGTGAAAATCATGGTGCCCATGGGTGATAAAATTTGAAGGTCTAATTTTAATTTGAAAAGTTGAAAAAGTAGCAACACTTCAATTCAGAAGACTAAATTAGATACACATTCCAAAAAAATCTCTCAAAATAAAATATTTTCCTTCCAATTATTTAAAATATTATAATTTAATAAAGAACCATATAGAATTGAAATTTTAATAAAAAGTAATAATAATCATACTTGGCAATTTAAAATATAACCTTTTGATGAGTTATATATACATTAATAATAATAATAAATCATAACCATTCGGTCAATTTTTCTTTGGAGGAATTTCAAAGCATTAAAAATGAAAATATGAAACTTTAGACATAATCACAAAATCAAACATTTTTGTGAACACCCATACAAGAGAGGATGTAATCTATATATCCATATGATATAAGAAAGGAAAAGAAGACCATATGATACAAGAAAGGAGAAGAAGAAAGTGAAAGAGTGTGTAAGGTAACATATGTAATGTAATTTGCAGAAACAAAAATATTCAGCAGATATCAATGGAAAAACAAAATGTTGAGAAGAGAAATACCAAAATAATACCTTTATTCAAAGAAAACAATGTTCACTTTCCTCTTTGAGGGGAAACCTCCAACACAGAATAATTCTATTACAATAAATCTCAATACAAAGCTTGATCGTGTCTCCTACACTTATTTATACTAATTATATCTTCTAAAGAACATTTTAGAGGAATATATTTCTAGAAGTGGAAGCTTCTATTAGATCTTCTTTGAGAGTACGAAGAACGGTCATGTGAATTGCAAGATTGTGGTCAAACTCTTGAACCTTGGAATCACCCAACATGTATGGGAGAATCGAAGGTGGCTTCTATCTATACATTGCTTCCAAGTGGGAATCATGTGAGTGAAAGTATGGTAAGATGTGTTGTACCACCATTCATCTAGGGGTAACCATTGAACCCACTAACTTTGTTTGTAAGATGAAAAACACCTCAAATATATTTCCAAATTCTTGTTGACCTCTTTTGTTTGACCATCAACCCGGGGATGATAGGTTGTGCTAAGAAGAAATTGGGCTCCATAGAGCCTGAATAATTCTTGCCAGAATTCACTAGTAAAAGTTGGATCATGGTCAGAAACAATAGAATTAGGCATTACATGGAGTTTGAACATATTATCCATAAATCATTAATCCACTATGGATGTTGTAAACAAATGTTAAAGATCACATAAATGAGGATATTCAGAAAGACACTCCACTACTACCATGATGACTGATGTATTTCCTCATTTCGGTAAGCCAGCAATGAAATCCATAAAAATATCTATCCAAATAATAGGTGGAAGTGGAAGTAGTTGGAGTGTTGTAATACCCCAAGGTTGAGCCCTTGTGGAATTGTAATTATGTTTATAGCATGGTGAGCCAAGTGTTTATAAGCTAGAAGGATTATGTGTTTATTAGGATGGAGAGCCTAGATGCTAAGGCCAGTGAGCATGATTTTGTATATGAAAATACTCACATCATTAATATAATTACATCATTGCGTGTAGAACGACCATGAAGAAAGAGTTATTTGGGACTAAGCTTCATTAGGTAGGGAAAGTGATGGGGATGAGAGGCTAGGAAAAAAGACTTAGATTGAGGGCTTAAATCCAAGGGAATGTTATAATGTGTTTTCCTAAAAATACCAAGTTTTGGGAAATAACCCCTGTTATCCTAAGTTCCTTTGGGGAGAGGAACGAAATCCAAGTGGAGAGGAATGAACTCCCAAGAGAGCCATGTGTCAACTTGAGTGCATGCAGTTTTATGTGGGAAAATAGGTCGTTGGGGGGTTCGCAAGACATTATTTCCATGCTCCCCACTCACACATGCATGGAGACTGAGCATTCTAGCAACCAACCATTCCTCCATTGTTCACCTCTACAACCTCTGAAACCTACAAGATCGTGAAGTTAACTCATTTTCCCGTGAGGCACAACATGATTGTGCAATGCTTAAGCCATATCATGCCCTAGCCATTTTTTTGTTGTTGCCCACATTTTTCTCTGGACTGGTGTGGCTTATTTTCATTACCAGGGCTATACCCAATTTGTTGTTGTGATTATCTTGAATTGATTGGAATGGGAGCTAGATTGAAGAAGCAGGTTGTCAGGACTATGAGCAACTCTGTCCATTTGAGAGAGGTTGTTGGGTAAGTGATTTTCCTAGAGGGAGACTCACGACAGTTATAATGATCTAAGACATCTCATTTGGTCTGTTGCTGAAGCCCTAGAAGGGGAGTGCGACAGGTGAAGGACTGTCAAGAAGAGAAGGGGAAAACTCCCTCAGGTGGGACAGGCATGTGGGGAATTAGGGACTATAAGTTGTGTATGTGAGTGGAAATATGGGGACATAATACTTCCTGTAGACTTTGTAACCTTAGCCTATCCTAGGATTCCCTTTACCCTCGGTTGAGTTTAGTTCCAAATCGGGGGTGACCCACTGCTGATAGCTTGGAGCAACGTGGTCTAAGGCTGGGAGGTTCATGGAAGGTCTGCACATAGTTGGTGGATTTCATAAAATATAAGTACCATCTCTATGTTAATTTGTCATGCTGTGTATTTTGTACATGTCTTTATATTTATAAGAATTGCATGTGTTGTTGCATGTATGCTTTACTGTGATTTTCTGCATTTAATTTATGTACTAGTAGAATGAATATTAGTTTTTTAAGTTTATATGTATGATGTTCTGCAAAGATATTTGTCTTCCATATCCCAGTTGATCCATGCCTAAGTATGGATAATTTTTTATTATCAGAATAGAGTGAGAAGTTTTGTTTGTATTTATTTCCAGTGGCATCACCCAACATAAGATTGAGTGTCACAAATTAGTTTCAGAGCTGAACAAAGTACTTAGGAGGTAGTGGTGCTTCCCTTCTTGAGTGGTCGGGGACGCTACAAATTGGTAATAAAGCTCGAATTCAACAACTAGGTGGAAGCATGCCCCAGCCTGGGTGGCTAGGGGGTGTTACAAATTGGTATCAGAGGCCATGGTTTCAACACTAGACCTATATGGGCCACGGATGTGGAATTTGGAGTCAAAATTCCACAAGGATTTGTTGTACAGAGTGCCAGAGCAGTGTTGAGAGAACTCCTGGGTGGTAATGGAAAGCTCAGGAAGTATAGCGGTTCGAGAAAGTCAACAGAGAAAGGAGACCACGGTAAGTATGGTATTGGGCCACAAAGTTTAAATTTGGGTCGTTGGATCTATTCGGAAGAAGACATATCCCTCACAATCATTAGATCTTGAGAAGGTGAACGACAATTAACCATCAAGTCCTTTAGACTTCATTACTTTGGTGATTTTTTAAGTTCTGTTGAGAAAGGAGCCGAAGCACGAAGCTCCGAAGTCCCGTAGTGAATCTCAACCATAGATCATTCGGGAGGAGGAGATTCGTTGGATTTCCTAGGTAGTTCAACAGTTTGGAGGTTCGATACTCTGGGAAGAGTGAGTCCTCAAGCTTCCAGGTTTAATATTCCATATATAAAATAGTATGCAGAATATAAATAATTAGCTAGAAATGGAAGATAAACAATGATATAACCATAACAACACCACAAAATAACCAGGATAATACCAGAATAACACCAGAGAGAGCACTTTGATTACTAAGAGCAATGTTTACTTGCCTCTTCGAGGGGGAAACCTCTAGTAGAGTAGAGCTCTATTACAATAATATCCATGACAAAACTTCTCATACCCTCTACTCCTATTTATACTAAATATGTCTATCCAAAAGAACAATATAGAGGAAGATCCTTCTAGAAGTGAAAGCTTCTATTAGGTCTTCTTACATTTGAATTATTCCTCCTTATTGCTAGGCCTTATTAATATTGATCTTTATTACATGGAAAATTAATATTCTACCTACATGAGGGGTTAGGTCCCTAACATGTCCTCCCCCTTAAAAATAACCTTGTCCTCAAGGCTTGAGATGAGGCAATTGAAGTAGAATGGTAGTTGGTTCCTAAGTGGCATCTGTTGGAGTTATATCTTTCCACTAGACTAGAACTAATTCCTTGATGGTGCGATGATGCAGACAACGCTCATGTTGGTCCAAAAATATTTGTGTTTGTAGCGAAATGGAGCCTTCTTCGTCCAACTCAGGAAGGTTGGTTTGAGTTTGGCACTTAGTTCCAATCACCTTCTTTAAGCAAGAAACATGAAAAATAGGATGGAGCTTAGAATGACTGGGAAAAGATAACTGATAGGCCACCTGTCCCACATGCTTGAGAATGGTATAAGGACCATAAAATCTGGGTTCCATTTTCTGACAATGGTCAACCTTGAGGGAATTTTGCTTATAAGGTTGTAGTTGAAGAAACACTCATCTCCTTCTGCAAATTGAATTAAAACTTTCTAGATGATACGCTAACAAATATGACACTCATGTTGATCCAATACTTCTTATGGCTGAAACCAAATGGAACCATCTTCAACCAACTCTGGTACACTCGTCTGGCTGTGGCACTTAGTTCCAATCACTTTCTTCAAGCATGAGACATGAAAAACATGATGTAGTTTGGAGTGAATAAAAAAATATAACTGAAAGGACACTAGCTCCATGCGTTTGAGAATATTATAAGGACCATAAAATTTGGGAGAAAGTTTCTGACACTACTCGACTTTGAGTGAAGTTTGCTGGTATGGTTGTAGACAGAGAAACACCTAGTCCCCTTCAACAAACTAACGTTCAAAATGACCTTGATCTTCCTATTGCGCATGCGGTTCTGATGCATGACCAAATTTTCATTGAAAGTATTGATCTGCCCCAGTTCGTTACCTTACAAGCGATATTCCAAGATGAAGTAAGCATATATACTATGCAGGCTCAGGAGGAGACAGTCCTGACTGTGTTGCTTGATATTTATAAAAAATAATATATCCTCAATGTATTGCTTCATATTTATGAAAGATAATATTCTTTAATAATATCTTTATTATTAAGGATTTCAAGTCCCTCAGTCCTAACTGTGTTTCTTGATATTTATCAAAAATAATATCTCCTCAATTTCTTTCTTCATATTTATGAAAAATAATATATATGCTTTAACAATTATTTCAATTCATCTTATTGATGATGCTCATTAATGTTTATTAAATAAAAATTGGTTTTGGTTTATTAAACCTTTTAAAATATTACTTAAATTTATTGATGTCAATGTTTCTACAAAGGAGAAGAAGAAAGTGAAAGGCTGCATAAGGTAACATATGTAATGTAATTTGTATAAACAAAAATATTAAGTGGAAAAACAATGGTGTGTTTCATGATTAGTGAAAATCATGGTGCACATGGGTGATTAAATTTGAAGGCCTACTTTTAATTTGAAAAGTTGAAAAAGTATCAACACTTCAATTTACAAGGGTAAATTAGATACACCCTCCAAAAAAAGTCTCTCAAAATAAAATATTTCCTTTCCAATTATTTAAAATATTATAATTTAACAAACAACCACATAAAGTTGAAATTTTGATAAAAAAAAATAATAATAAACATACTTGGAAATTTAAAATATAGCCTTTTGATGAAATATATATACATTATAATAATACAAAATCATAACTAGTAAGCGAGTTTTTCTTTGGAAGAATTTAAAACCATTAAAAATGAAAATATAAAACTCTAGACATAATCAAAAAATCAAACATTTTTTTGAACACCCATACAAGAGGGGATGTAATCTATATATCCATATGATACAAGAAAGGAGAAGAAGAAATTGAAAGAGTTTGTAAGGTAACATATGTAATGTAATTTGTCGAAACAAAAATATTCATCACATATCAATGAAAATACAAAATGTTGAGAAGAGAAATACCAGAATAATACCTTTATTCAAATAAAGCAATGTTTACTTTCCTCTTTGAGGGGGAAACCTCCAACACGGAATATCTCTATTACAATAAATCTTAATACAAAGCTTTCTCAATCCTCCTACACTTATTTATACTAATTCTCTCTTCTAAAGAACATTCTAGATGAAGATATTTCTAGAAGTGAAGGCTTCTATTAGGTCTTCTTTGAGAGTATGGAGAATGGTCATGTGAATTGCAAGAGTGTGATCAAACTCTTGAACCTTGGAATCACCTGACATGTATGGGAGAATTGATGGTGGATTCTATCTATAGAATGCTTCCAATTTGAAGTCATGAGAGTGGAAGTATGGTAAGATGTGTTATACCACCATTTATCTAGGGGTAACCATTGAACCCACTAACTTTGTTTGTCAGATGAAAAACACCTCAAATATATTTCCAAATTCTTGTTGACCTCTTTTGTTTGACCATTATCCTGGGGATGATAGGTTGTGCTAAGAAGCAATTGGGCTCCATAGAGNAGGGGTAACCATTGAACCCACTAACTTTGTTTGTCAGATGAAAAACACCTCAAATATATTTCCAAATTCTTGTTGACCTCTTTTGTTTGACCATTATCCTGGGGATGATAGGTTGTGCTAAGAAGCAATTGGGCTCCATAGAGCCTGAAGCATGGTAAGATGTGTTGTACCATCATTCATCTAGGGGCAACCATTGAACCCACTAACTTTGATTGTCAGATGAAAAACACCTCAAATATATTTCCAAATTCTTGTTGATCTCTTTTGTTTGACCATCAGCTTGGGGATGATAGGTTGTGCTAAGAATCAATTGGGATCCATAGAGCTTGAATGATTCTTTCCAGAATTTTCTAGTAAAATTTGGATCATGGTCAGAAACAATAGAATTAGGAATTTCATGGAGTTTGAAGATATTATCCATAAATCATTAAGCCACTATGGATGTTGTAAATGAGTGTTAAAGATTACATAAATGAGGATATTCAGAAATACAATTCACTACTACCATGATGACTGATGTATTTTCTGATTTCAGAAATACATAGAAATATCCATCCAAATAATAGGTGGAAGTGGAAGTAGTTCGAGTGTTGTAATACCCCAACTTATCTATCTAGTTGTTTATTGAATTGTAACAATTTACATGGTTGGAAGGGCTATATTTGATTTAGAATAACATTTTTGAAGTATGTACCTAACTTTCTCTTGTCAATTGAAGTGTTGTTTCTTTTTTTTTTTATAACTAAAACGATTAATTTTTATTGAAAGAAGGATTAGTTGGGCCGAGGAAAAATCAACAAGGATTACAGATGATCTTTGTCACTCTTTCCTTAGTACATTCTATTTTCCTTACTTTTGCCTAGAACTGAAACTTGTGGCTAAGGAATGAGATTGGGCATAGGTGCCTCATCATTCTTTCTAAAAACTTCATGTGGAAAGTTGCAGCCCTCATTAGACATTTTGTCTTCTTCTTTGTTTGAATTGCGGAGGATGTGATAAAATTTGAAGGAGGTGAAACTTTGTAAAGAACCCCTAAGTCTCTGAAGAGTTTTGTTGAGCACCTGATTGGGGAAGTGGTCCTCTGCATTTAAGGTTTTAATTAGAATTTTTGAATCACCAAAGACTTGAAGAGATACGTTTCCATGTTCCTGGGTGATCTAGCATCCTTTTAGTATCCCAAGGATTTTAGCTTGGTTGTTTGTGCTTTGTCCTAACCCCAAACCGAGGCTATCTTCTCGTGTACCATCATGGGAGTAGATGATTCTTCCTGCTCCTACAATCCCCAGATTCCCTTTGGAGGCATCATCAAAGACAACTGTTATCTTTTTTTGCTTTCTCCACTAGTCTTGGAATTCTTCGTATGGAATTCTTATGTGCCAAAGGGATTGTTCGGAGGGAGAGCTATGTTCTTCATCCTTCCCTGATTCAAGAGAACGCACATCCAATTTCTTTCCTCTTAAGTGAGAGAGGTGTCCAGCTTTGTCGAGTAGTTTCCCAAGGCTTCCAACAAGTACGCCTTGACTTTGGCCGCTATTGTCAATGGAGTGTGCAATGTATTATTAAAAATGATGTCATTTCTTGCAAGCCAAATATTCCATAAAATGAGCTTGGGGATGGAAGACCAGACATAGTTCCACAATGAATTGGATTTTATCATCCTTGGATATCGTTCTTTCCAAGAGCTATAGAGGGTGCCAACAATGATCTGGGAGGGAGCGGTCATGTTGAGTCCTTGGAGCACAAGGGCCCAGAATGATTGGGAAAAGGGACAGTCCATGAAGAGGTGGTCTAAATCCTCTGGGGCCTTTCTGCATAAATTGCATCTGTGTGGGCCGTGGATGCCACATTTTTCTAAATTTTCTCCAGTCAACACATGCCTGTGCAGGAGCACCCACGTGAAGAATTTGATATTTGGGAGCCTATAGCTATCCCGGACTTGCTTCCAAATTTTTGGATTGTGAGATGGAGGATGGAGGACTTGCAAAGATGCATATCCTTGAGAAACCATGTAAATTCCTATCTTCCCCCAACTCCAAAAATTGGCTCCATTGATGCTTACAAGAGTTGATCCCTTCAATGTGTTGATGAGGAGCTGCTTCTAGTGCAGGATATTCAGAGGAAAATTAGGGAAAACCCAATCCTCCCAGTAACCCTCTTTGTCCCATGCAGAAATGCCTGCTAGGATATAAATTCCGAGGTGGGAAATCCATTCCCAAAGATTTGCTAAATCTCTAGCATTTTCAAGAGGTGGATTGCCCATAATGCTATCTGACCAGAGCAGGTTTATTTTTCCATTCTTGGGGACTCTGTATAGCTGTTGTTTAAAGAATTCAAGTCCTTTTCTGCATAGATTCCATAACTGGGTGCCTTTGGGGGTGTTATCAGACTAAAGTTTTCTCAAGGAAACTCCTTTGAGGTATTTTTTCTAGAGGAGAAGACTTACAAGGTGGATTTTGTTGGAGTACAATTGCCATTATATTTTTCCTCCTAAGATGATGTTGGCGAGACCCGGGTCTCTTACTTGAAGGTCGCCTTCTTGCTAAGTCCGTTTTACTAAGTCCCAGCTAACAAGATGAAATTTTATCTGATTTCCTTTGCCTCCATTCCATAGGAAGTCTCTGATCAGCTTCAAGACCTGCTCAGTGATCACCTTCGGAGCAAGGAGAAAATATGTCTGATAGATAGGGAGGGAGGATATGACTGCTTTGATGAGAATCATCTTGCCAGTGTTATTAAGCCACTATCCTCCCCAAGCTACTATCTTGGATTTAATTTTGCTAATAACTTCCATCCAGAGTGAAGATCTTGTTGAAAATACTAATACAACTGAGAGGGGGGGTGAATCAGTTGTTTATAAGCTTAAACAATT
>SNQJ01S0115470.1:28762-44598 GCA_010110895.2 Picea sitchensis
TCCATGCTGTTCCTCCTGAGCTTTACATTCAAATTTCTTATTTTGCCATCTTCTTCAAATCTCTTATTCTGCCATCTTCACTGTTGTCATCAATGACAAGCATTCACTGCATTCTGTCCACTGAATTTGCCAACAGATCTATTAGCTCCCAGCGTTATAGGTAGGACTAGGTACTTTATTTTATCCCAGGAAACAAATCCAAGGAAGACCAAGAGACGAGAAATTCCTCCATGTTCCAGCCAAACACAACAATTTTTTTGTTGTTAACCAACGCTCCTAAAATGCAACAGAAGTTTTGAATAATCTCATTGAACGCCCTTGCAATTTGAAGGGAAGCTCCTCCCAGGAGAAGGGAATCATCGAAAAACAGAGCATGGTTTACTACCTATGTTCCTTTTGTCGGGCGGATGCCCGAGATAGTCCTGACATTCCTTTCAGCTATCAGCCTTCTACTCAGGGAGTCTTCCATCAAAATATACAAAAAGGGGGATACCAAGCAGCCTTTCCTTATCCCTCTTGGTTCTTGAAAGTAGTTAGTAGGTCGACCATTTACTAGAGGCACAATCTAGGGCTTGTCAATGCAGGCTTTGATCAGATTTACGGATTCTGAGCTAATTCCATAGGCGACCAACACTTGTACATAAAGGACCGCTTGACCCGATCAAATGCATTGGCCATGTCCATCTTTATAAGCATTCCCTTCTCTTTCCTCTGGGAGCTTGAGTGAATGGATTCTTGGACAAGAATCACATTATCCAGGATATGCCTCCCTTTGACGAACCCCCCTTGGGTGGGGGGGATTAGTTGTTCTAGTAGTGGTTTTAGTATGTTAGCCAACAACTTTGAAAGGATTTTGTAGGAGGCATTGCAAAGCAAGATAGGTCTAAACCTGTCAAAAGAGGCCAGATTCATTTCTTTAGGGATTAAAGAAAGAAAAATGGAGTTAGTGTTGCCTCCCACTTTGGCCTTTTGTTGAAAATCTTTAACCATTCTCAAAAAGTTTGTCTTGATAATTTTCCACCAAGATTTATAGAAATGAATGGAGAAGTCATCGGGGCCAGGACCTTTGTCGGACTCCATGTCCCAGACTACCTTTCTTATTTCCTGCTTAGAAAATGGTTTCAAGAGGCTTGCATTAATCTCATAGCTGACTAGATGAGGCATATGGGAAAGGAAATCGATGGAGAGTTCCTCATTTTCTGTCCCATCCTCTATGAAGATATTTTGAAAATGATTTTCTGTTGTTTCCTTGATTTGGGCATAACCTTTGTGGACTATCCCATCTGCTGAAGTGATTTCAGAGATATAGTTTCGGGAGAGACGAGCTCGAAAATGCATATGGAAGAAGATTGTATTACGGTCCCCGACTGCCAACCACAGGATTTAGGACTTTAGTTTCCAGTACTCCTCTTCATGTCTGTAAGATCTGAAAGTGGTGAACTGGACAACTTGTTCCTTCTCCAAACTCTGAGTGGTTATGTCCTGGCTTTCCATTTCTTGTTATAGATCTGGTAACTGATGGACAACCACTTTTCTTTTGGTAGAGTAGGGGTTGGAGGGATCTTTGACCCAATCTTTTAGGGATAATTTTGTTATTTTTAGTTTCTTCTCCCAAACAAAGCTTGGAGAGTCGGTGATCGGAGTAGACCAGGCTTTGGTAACTACTTCCATGAACCCATCATGTTTGATCCATTGGGGACTGAATTTAAAAGGAATGGGACCTAAGTCTTCTTCCTAATCCAACTGTAGGAGGATGGGCTTGTGATCTGAGGTAAACTTTGGGAGGATTTTGGTGGACAACAATTTCTTTTCCAGCAAGAGGGTGCTTTGCACTAGGAACCTGTCAATCCTAGAATAAATGTGTGTAGTCCCTATTCTATAGGATTTTACAAAATCAAGTAGAGTTTGCCATCAATATTGTTTTTCAACATAATGGACCGGAACATAAAGGTTGAACAGGGAAATTGTAATATTACTTGTTTTATGGATGAGTTTAGTATATATCCAGTGTTGTGTCTCAAAGGAGCTTTCCAGCTGAAACAAATCTTCAATCCAGACCATGGCAAGCCCTCCATAAGTACCCCTTGCACTTACCACCTTTCCTTCATTTATTTTCCATTTCGTTTGGCTTAGATCAAGAAGGACTTATCCTTCTATTTTTGTCTCTTGGAGCATGAGGATCTCTAGTGATTTAGCCTTCAATAGATCTTTCACTGCTTCAATTTTTGAGGGATTCGCCAGGCCTCTACAGTTCCAAGAGACTATATGCATTATTTACTAGGATGGGAAGAAGAGGGCCTCCCTTGGGTGGACTTTATCTAGTTTTTTTTCCAATGGAAATTTCGAGCGTGGATTGGATTCCATGCATTTTATGCCTCTCCGCTTCTTCCTCTCTTGCTTATTAGAGAGTTTTCCTTCCTTCTTTTTGTGATGGCCTTTCGAAAGTTTCATCATCTGATGAGCCTAACATCTCTGGGGGTTTCTTCTTTATCATGTCCACGTATATGGGTGAAGAGGAGCCTTCTACTTGGGTATATGTTGGAGTGGAGAGGTTATTTTCATTGTTACCTTCAATTGTTGGGAGAGGGGCCTGCTTATCGACTTCCTGAGTTATCGTCGGAGGGTCTTCCTAAGATTTGAGAGGATCAAAAGGATTCAAGGATGGATTTGTCCAATGAATAGCTATGGTCCCATCCACTTGAGGCTACTCTGAACTGGGCGTAGCAGTACCTACAGGGGTTCCTTTCAATCATGGTTTATTGTGCTTCTTTGTGGGAGCCTTCTTTTGCACCTTCGTCCATTGCTCCCCTTTCAACTTTTCTTATTCCTCCTCAACCTTCTTTTTAGAGTTTCTTGTGAAGTGCCCATAGTCGTGGAAATGCCTACACTTAAAAGGAAGTTGCTCGTAGTCCAATTCTTTCACATGTGTCCAGTCTTCCACTGTTAAATTCATAGCCTCCAGGAGCCCTATTTCCAGGTCCACCTTCGTGCAGATTCACACACAAGAGTATTGATCCTTCCTTTTTTCTCTTTCAATGTATTTACCAATATCATTTCCAATATCTTCTAAGGATTTTGGGATCCAACAGTGCAGAGGGAGGTGGGGAAGACGCACCTAGATTGGGACCACCGAAGGCACATCCTGGGTTGGATCAAAATCTAGCATCCACTGGTTTAGATAGATCCCCTGGGGTCCCATAAAATGTGGGCCATTTCTGAATATTTAATTTTCGTCTTAAACATTTTCAAAGTAGAACACATAGTAGCCTTTCCCGACGAAATGGCTCTTAATTCCTTCTGAAACCAACGGTCTCCACTTTATCTGGATCCAAGATCTAATGGATTTTGGAGAGGGCCATAATCCTATAAATTTTCCTATCATGCTTCTTTCAGTTAAGTTTAAAGTAGCTTGACAAGTCTCTTCAACTGGGAGGGCGACTCGCGGGATGGAGTCCAGCTTTTTCACGAATTTTTCCTAAGTGGTTGAGGTTGGACATCTGCTGCAAGCCTCAATCATCTTTTTGAAGGCCGAGAGATCAAGGGGAAGAGGAGGGGGAGGCTCAAAGCCCCGTCCTAGAGCCATGACGACAGGAATAAGATACAAAGGGAGGCTCACTCAAAGCTACGCGTGTGGAATCTGTTTCTTTTTAACTATTGATCGATCCTAAAAATGCTGAATGAATATATACCCTTCCACTTTTAAATAAATGTCTACCCTTCAGCTTAAAAATAAAAATAACCCTTTAAATTTGATCACTTATGGGTGACCATAATTTGCACCAATGCCAAATATATATGGATTTAAGTATACTTTGGGTTATTTTATTTAATTATAGTTTTTTTTATTGTATGTTGCTGAAAATAATATATCTAATTATGTTTTTTTCAATGTATTTTAAACAAAATGTCAATAAAGGATGTAGTGGTATGTATGAATTTATTAATTATTATAGAAAATTATTTAAAACTTAAATCCATTACTAATGAAAGTTAACCACCATCATCAATAAGACAAGTTGGAAATGTATAAATGAATAAAGACATTTATTATATAAAATGCATTGAAATGGAATACATAGATATTATTTTTGATGAATATCAAGCAACACATTGAGGAGAGGAGATATTATTTCTGTAGAAAAAGATTATATGAATAAATCTCTTTTAAAATCCAGAATAATAAGCACATGCGCGGTGGTGATTGCTCACTTAATGAAATATACTAAAGCAATCTAAAGAGACTATATTTTGTGATGACTATAGTTTTGAATCTAACGGATGAATATTATAATTTCTAGAATTTTTTGAAGTTGACCAATTTGAAAAATTTACGTATTTTAAACACATGTTTTCCTCCACCATGTATATATCTTAATTTTTACTTAAAAGTAAAATCTAAAAATACCCTTTTGAAGAGAACAGTTTAAGGATTATGAATATAAATTTTCCATAATTTTCAATTGTGTAGTTTTAGAGATATAGATTTTTCATTTCATCGAATCGTAATCTCAGCTAAAAATATTATGCAGTGATTTTTTTATAAAATTAAATAAAATTAGATAAAAACAATGAAAATGAAAAAAAATTATACCCAATGAAAGTAGATTCAGTTTTAAAAATGTTGGTATCAATTATGAAACTAAATTTTGAGTATTTGTAGGAGTCTGCTACCTCCAAAGATGAAGTAAGATGCAGAGAATTTGCAGTTTTCTACAAACAGTCCCATCTTCAGGTTTTCGACCGAAATATTACCTAGTTTCTTACATAATCCGTTAAAAATAAAATTTTCGGCCAAAAAGTCTTTCGGCCAAAATATGCTTACCATGGGAAAATAATTCATGCGAAAAACATTGTACACGAATTTCGAGGGCATCGTTAAATTTGACATGCAAATTTTCAATTGAAAAAATTCCTAGCAACATTTTTTCGGCCGAAAAATTACCGCTAGGAATTTTGGAGAGGTTGGGGAAATGTCACACAAAAAAATACAAAACCCTATGGTGTACTTCAAATGCAAAACAAAGGAAGGAAAATGCTATTATTTTTTCCATTTATTATGATGGGATGTAGGAGAAACTAGAAAACACTTGGAGAATACCATAAGAAGTGGTGAGAGAGAATCAAAGCGTAGACAATTTCCAATGTTCAAGGCATAACATGTGGATCCAGGCTAAGAGGGATCCTAAAAAGGAATGACTGTAGTTGAGGTATTGCGTCACAGAGGAAGAAGTAAAATGGGATATGAAGGATTGGCCTAAATAATGGAAGGTTCCAGTAATTTCAAAGAAAGTACCAAAGTCCAAACAACAAACAAAATTTGATCCTTCATAGCAGTCAACCAGCCCAGCAAAAAACACAAGGAAGGCTACATATCACACCAAATAAATAGGGGGCAATACAACAACTAGAAAAACAAGATAGAAGAATACTATCCCAAAAGCATCAATTAAGGAAAATGAGTGCACATAAAAAATAAATGGAGGAATGAAGAATGATACAAATGTTCCTATGCAGGAGGATATATAAGGTGGAAATCTCCCAGATTTGAATATACTAGATGAAACCATGCGGACAGAGACACTTCCAAGGAAAAGAACGATATTGCAGACAACAAGACAACACAATAAAATGAATGTGCATAAGAGCATTCCTTAGATGACACTCACAGAGGATGATGCAAACTTGGTAGCAAATAAAGTGTAGGATTGCACAACGGAAGCTTGGTATGATGATGAGAAGCAGAGGGAGGAAATAGTGAAGAAATTGACAGAGCTGAAATATGCATTGGATCAGTTACAAATTACTACAGCACACCAAAAGGATTGGGCACAACAACAACAAACTTCTCAGGAAATACCACTTCCAGAACATGAGATAATTCATACCATAGTTATGGGGAGTGGAACTTTTTGTATCACCCAGTAGATGTTGCAAGTAGATGAGACTACAACACATAAGCCACTGAAAGATATAGATAATTTGGACTTGGCACTACCCAAGATTCCAACTAAGGTATTGTATAAAATACATGTAAGTGTTGTGCAAGAAATCCAGTCAAGGGCCTATGCAGATTCCGCAAGATTATAATTGGCCAATGAAGATAGTAGAACACTAGAGATAACTCTTAACCATGTGCATTTTGAGAGGGATGAAACAAAACAACGCAGTGGAATAATATAGAAGTAAGCAGAACAAGTATTTAAAACCATTCCTAGTAGCATATAAGGAGCGAATATACTCACATAGGAAAAAATTGAGAAAATAACACAAGATGTGGAGAATTACAGAAGTCGTATTACAGAGTTGACATAAATACTAACACCTAGTACACCACCAGAGGTAAGAACACAAAGAGAGAAGGAGGCTATAGGTTATACAAAAATTACTATGATAGTAATTCAATAAATAATAGAACTTTACAATAAAAATGTGAAGTTATGGACAAACCTTTAGGAGGATGACAAGATTTAGGAGTTGGATCAGAAAGAAGAAGGGATAAATATTGTGACGCGTGAATTCAAGAAGAAGCAGAAGACTATGACAATATCGAACAAAATGAAAAGTGCACAGTAGATGAAGAATATGAAGGTGGAGTTTAGGTCCATACAAGTAGAGAAGCAATCAAGGTAGGCCCAATTGGAACAATTACAAGAAGCGACAGAGAAAATGTTCACTAACATAGACGCAATGAAGGAATGAACTAAGCAAGCTAGCTTGGAGAGTGGGGAACTGATGCAGGAACACATTACTGTGTAGACTGTGGATATTATAGTAGAAAAAAGGGTGTAGGTAAAATCCCAAGTTGAAGAAATGACAAACAAGTTTCAAGAGCTTGAGAATTTAGTACAGGGAGCATACACTACTTGAGTGGCTTGGGATGAGCCATAGTTGAATGTTGGGGACCTGTTGGCACATGCCATTTTGGAACAAAGTTCAAGAAAATATTAATAAGGATATGAAAAGGCACGATAATAAATGAAGGCACTTAGAAAATGGAGCAAAGAAGGAACATGCGCCCGAAAACCTGGAAAACCAACATTATGAAACCAATAAATTCAAAGGAAGGAAGAAGGACGTGAATTGACGAGGAAAACAATTGGATGTTGGACCATTCACACTCAGGAAGTTAGAAAGTGGAAAAATATAACCCACCTAGGGTTCGTTGGTTAGGTTTTTAATTGTAACGAGTAATCAACCCATTTTTGTAATATAAATATATGGTCTAAGATAACAAAAAGATAGTTAGAGAGGGGGAGAGAGGTTAGCAGATATGATCATGAGGATGATTTGAGAACTAGTTTTTGAGACAAAGCAAGATATTTTTTGAGAGATAGCATTGTAATGGAGAGTAAAGTCACAAGTTGTGGAGATTGGTGTGATCTTGTCAGCCTCAAATGTAATGTGCACAACGCTATTGAGCAAGGTCCTGTAAATTTTATTTTATTGAGGTAGAGGGTGCTTGCATAGCATAACAAGTCAGCCTTCTATTTTCAGATCATAAAGTGAACAATCAGTATCATCAGTGGTCGTTATGAGTAGTTTCTAGTTTCATGATTTTATGGATCTTGGGAGGCTCCAAATCATAAACATATTAACATATAAGCAATAAATGTAGTCATACTATGTAATCATCACCCTTCAAGAAATACCTCAATACAATTTCTTGTTTTCTAATGAGATCTAGAATGAACATGACTCCCATGGTTAAGCACGATCGATGTATGATAAAAATATGAATATAAGATACATTGATCATGCATCTTATGGCTATATAGATTACATCCTCTATTGTATGGGTGTTCACATTTTTTTTTGATTTAGTAATTGTGTCTAAAGTTTTATATTGTCATTTTTAATAGTTTGAAATTCCTCCAAAGACAACATGGCTCAATGGTTATGAATCTTTATTATTATTAATGTATATGTATAACCAATTAAAAAACTATATTTGAAATTATCAAGTATGTTTATTATTACTTTGTATTGAAATTTCAACTTATCTATTTAATTGTTTATTAAATTGTAACAATTTACATGTTTGGAAGGGCTATATTTTATTCAGAATAACATTTTTGAAGTATATACCTAATTTTCTCTTTTCAATTGAAGTGTTGTTTCTTTTTAACTATTGATCGTAAAAAATGTTGAATGAATATATGCCCTTCAACTTTTAAATAGATGTCTACCCTTCAAGTTAAAAATTAAAATAACTCTTATATATGGATTTAAATATATTTGGGTTATTACTTCGGTGGTTTATCCAAACCCTTTCCTTGTATAAATATCTTTGAATTGATACTCATTAACACATATCAAATAGTTGATTAACGGGGTTACACGATTATTGAAAATATAAACTGAAGCATACATTTCCGTGTTTGTAGACAATATAAAATTAAATGGATTTATGTATACTTTGGTTTATTTTATTTAATTACAGTTTTTTAGTACTGCTTATTTTGTTGAAAATATTATATTTAATTATGAAAACAATGATAGATATCATATATTAGAGACATTGACATGATATTTTATGGGGATGGCATAATGATGTCAAGTCTTGGATAAATCATTGGGAAACTAGAGAAGTTATTTTTGAGAATACGAGTGATATTAAAAATATTGTTCAAGATAAATTTAAGAAGAATCTATGGGGTTATAAAGAATTCGAGGATAAAATAAAATCAAGATATTAGAAGGCGGTGGTTAATCATAATTTTGAATATAAAAAGTATCCATTGGTTTTTTAAAAATAAAAACAATATTGCTAAAATAAATTCTAGACGTGATCCCATGTTAGGTCCTCGTCCCCCTAGGCGAAAGCCCAACCGCCTTGCCCAACATCCTCCTGCTACATAGGGATTGCAATAGGTATAGGTAGCTCTTTCATCCTTTATTGGGATCATAGTGAAACACTATAGCTTTGTTGCACTATCTTTGCAAGAGGTGTCTGCCGATAACATTGATAAAGGGGTCACACTTTCAACCCCTAGACTAGAGTATAGTGAGGAGAGGGCACATGGACATAACAATCATCCATGTGAACCTTGTAGATGCTTTATTTGTGGGTAGACTTGATATCATCCTATCGAGGCCAGTGGATAATACAACTTCATGGAGGAGGTTAGTATCTTAACCATCTCAATGATTTTCATCATTTATATAGTATTTTACACATTTATTTTGATATTTTATTGTATGATGTTTTGCAGTTGCTATGCCCGTATAATAGACCCTCCACATCGATGGATACATCAGTGTCTGTCTCCACCAATGATGCAACAATAGAGGTATATTGCTCATTTGAATTAACCCATACATAGTTGTGTGTCAAATTTGATAAATTCACCATAGTGATTTATTTATTTGTTATCATCCTCAATTTGTAATGTTCTTGTGTTTCTACAAGTTGTGGAACTAGGTGATGTTGATCAATGCCCACCTAGGATGGGAAAGTCACCCATGTTACAGGTATCATGTGTAGATTTAAATCTCATTTAAATATCAATTTTTTTCTATTTATGTTGTTCAATTTTACTATTTGTTACTAATAACAATATCATTAATATGTGTGTAGGTCAGTGACATTTTCACTTGTTATAATACTAGTCGAGTCATTAGGCACCTGGCCATAACTTCTGGGTTACCTTACTCCAGGACAAGGGAGCTTCCATCACTTTCACAACCCGTGGGGTTTCATTGTCGCCCACCTCTATAATATTTCTTATTCCATGAATCCTCAGTTGATGCACCCATAGGCCACCCATCTGCACCACCTCTTCCATTGCATCCATCCACAATGGATGCACCCGTATGCCACCAACCCCCACCATCATTTCAATATATACCATCCACCAAGGCTATTGTAGTAGATGTTTCCTTGGAGCAAGTTGTACAATCGAGTGCTCCACTTTCTAGCAACACTCCATTGAGGCCCAAGTTATTGATGGTGATATAATTTGTTCATGATCATTTTTTACGTAACATCAATGGAATTGACTTTATGCATATTTGTTTAAATTTCATGATTTCGTCCTTGTAACTGTTGTAGGATGGAATCATTGAGAGATTAGGGTCATGGAGGAGGGTAACAACCTCACAATTGTTATTACCATTTGCAGTGAGTTGTCTTATGTGGAATTACAAAGTATCATTTTGTAAGTCTCTTAATTCATTGTTGAAAAATAAATCATAACAATTTTTTTTCTTTGTTCACTCTTTGAAGCAACAAACCACACCCAGATGCAAACCCACTTGAGGTACTTATTTTAACAATAGAAGAAAGCTCCATTTCCAGGATGCTCCTTGATGTGGTAAGAGTGGCAGTGGTCAATGAGTGACCAACCACTTCCATTTTGTATCTAAGCCACCATATGGTTATTTTTTATGTTAGGGAACTTGCTACCATTTTGTATATTTGGCACGAGGTTCCATTTTGTAAAAAATGTGCAATTGAAATTATGTTGAATACACACACACACACACACACATTTCATGGAACGTTTTCTTATGAATCTCATTGTTCTACATTTTATGTGTATGAATGCATATGAATTTATTCAATTTGATTAACCACCTCTTAAAGTGTTAAGGGAGTCTATCTAAGTAAGAATAATTCAATTTTTCTAAAGTGATTATAAAAACTTTCATTACACATTAACAAATATCTTATGGTGGAAATGCTTGATAAGTGTTAAATGCATATGCAATTAATGGTTCTCATTACCTAAATTAGACAAAAGACTGAAGTCTCATTCTAGTTAAGACTCAAGGAAGCAATAATAAGAATCATGTAGCCTAACATAATCACAATAGAAATAACAGAGTTGAAACCTCACATTAATATATCTAAAATGAAGCATGGTTCATTATAATGGAAATCAGATTTGGATATCAGGGGCTAAGATCTGTATGGATTGAATGCCGAGAGAGGAGGATCTTAGACGTGCCAATATTTCATGAAAATAAGCATGGAAAAAACATCTAATTGCCAAGGATGTAGCATCTTGTGATTGCCAAGGATGTAGCATCTTGTGATTTCCAAGGATGTAGCATCCACTTTTCCTCAATCAGAAGAAGAAGCAATCAACAAGGCTCAACAATTTGACCTCATATATATGGCCAATCAGGTTACTTGTACACAGTATTTCTTGATGCACCTTGACTCCTACCATTTGGCCAAGACAAACCTGGGGTTTCTCATGCTGTGGATGGGTTGATTGGTTCTATGACACACCTCAACCATTACAGCCACCCATCACCTACTTATGGTGCAAATCAGTGTCCTCAACCATATGGAGGGACGTCTTATTACCCTTCTCCCACTCACCACCAGTCATATATTTTTTCCCCCCCTTCTTCGTTGGGGGGACCCCCACCCGTACCCATGATGCATGTGGTATCTCAATCAAGTATGGGTCCACCCACAACCCCCATATATAACCCCAATAGTATTGGAAGTACTTCAACTTCCTATACGCCATATGGATCATCTCCAAAAAATAATCCATATTTTCCATTTCCTAGTCCTCCCCAACCAGTTTCTCCTCCACCAGGACATCCACATGTTGGCGTTAACTTTGTTCATCGCTATCCCATTCAACAGGTTCATGTTTTTGAACATTTGAATATGGAAAATCCGGTCCATTGGTCGAGTAATGCCAAAAAAAAAGGAAAAAATTAAAACAATAACAACCCGGGACCAGGAGGAAATAACCCCCAACAAAACCATCCCGCTGGGGGCAACTAGAATCAAGGAACCAGAACCCCCAAGGGGGAAACAATAATAATATACCACGACAAGTGAAGAAAAACAATCTCATAACTAACTTCCCTTGTGCCTTATGTGGTGAGTATGAACATTATACTCACCAATGCCCCCAAATTTCCAATTACAAACAAATGAAAGAATCCATGAACACACGACACCCTCTGGCACCACCTACCCCTTAGTCAGACCCACAACATTATTTGCAACCACCACCTCCAGTTTTTTTGAAAAACCCCATTCCACACCAAGTTGTGATGAATACACAACTAGAGATAAACTCTACCCCACCACAAATTGGGGCAATATCAAAACCCAGGTCCCAATCAACCCAAAAATCCAATCGATCGTAGTATCCTCCATATCAATGAAGAAGATATTATTCTACAAACACACAACCCTCAATACAACATGCCTCCCGACTCTACCCCAACCACCTCAGAAACAAATCCCCATATACCTTTACAACATAATGTACATGCTAGGTTAGCCCATAATTATAGTCTGGTTGATGACTTAGCATAGTCTCCTGCAGCCATGTCTGTGTTGGAGGTCCTCCAAACCAGTCCATAACAATGAAAATCCTTGCTTTCCACCTTAGGGGCAGTCGACCCAGCTAATACTCAAATAATCACCTTTTTTTAGATAGCGGAGAACCACGCCCCCCTCTCTCGGATATCCTTTTAGATACTAGTTCAGATTCAGAACATCACAGTTCATCGATGCATCATCGATGAAGGTGCATTCACATGCATCATGTCCAAAGTAATATGGGAAAAACTCAACTCATCTGAGCTAGTACCATCTGCCATCACCCTGAGATATTATGATGGTCGACCATCATCCCTTGAAGGGCTCTTCCAAAATTTCCCCGTAGAACTTGGGGGAAAAACCATTTTGATTGACATTGAATTTATCAACGCCCCACTTGATTACAATATCTTGTTCGGATGTAGCTACATGTATTATATGAAGGAGGTAGCCTCTTCTATGTTTTGTACGATGATGTTCCCCCATAACAGGAAAATAATCACCATCGAACAACTTACACATTACGAGCCTAATCATTCTGCGAACATTGATAACATCCTCGGTCTTGTCTGCGCTAGCTTGGATTATTTTCCAGTCATCGACATTGGCCCTGGACTATTAAAAGACCCATCCTTGTTAAGAACTTATCATGGAGCACCACCTATCCTAAACTCATGATGCAGGAGCATCTCTCCACGTCAGCCAGCTAGCCAGCCAGCCACGTCAGAGCGCACGCATTCAAAGGCTGAAGAGAGGCACAACCTCATTTTGAATTTGAAATTCAATGTAATTTAATGTGCTTAGGCTGTTGAGCCAGGGAAGCCATGCCTTTGTGCAGGCTGTAGATAAGATAGGCATTTAATGAAGATCGACTGAGATCTAGTTCTGTATAGCAGACTAGACAACCATTGATTGTAATTGAATAGGGTAGGTGAGTTCTGGAGGGAAGCGCTCGATGAGCCCCTCAGGTAAAAGAGATTTTTAGATCTCATTTTGAGTTAGTGGAGCCTGAATAGATGAGTTAGAGTGGTTGTAGGAGAGGAGCCAGAGAGAGCTCAGGAACACCATTGTAATTTCAGGTATTTTCCATTTGTTAATATAAACAAAGCAGTTTTTCCTGCATATTCTGTGTATATGGATGTCTGTGTGTGTTCCCTATGTATGTTGTGAATGTATGATTGTTGATGCATTCTGCAGGAGTTGGTGTGATTTCAGGTTGAAGGTCTTTGAGGCTTCACACCAGGAGGGTGTGACAGAACGCTGAGGGTTCTGAGAGCCGTGCACAGAGGATGCACTTCTGAACACTGCGGGTTCAGACAAAGATGTGCTGAGGCACAGGATTGAAGTCAACAACTCAGGAAGAAGACCTCAAGGTTACTGAATACCTTGGAGGCAAGGCTGTGTGGGAGAGGACACAGTTGCAGACAGAATCGTGGAGGATTCTGTGAGAGCTTTACCAAGTGGGTATTGAGCGTGTGTACATGAGTGCACGAAGGAGGGAACTCTGCTGAGAGTTCAGAAGAAACAGAATCATTGAGGATTCTGAGAGATCTGCCAGGAGGGCATCGAGTAAGTGCATAGGTGCACAAGGGAGGAAGATAGAACTGTTGAGTGTTCTGTGGAAGGGAAGATACTCCGCTAGGAGGGCGTCGAGAAAGTGTGCAAGCAGGCATAGG
This sequence comes from Picea sitchensis, assembly GCA_010110895.2. Taxonomy (NCBI): domain Eukaryota; kingdom Viridiplantae; phylum Streptophyta; class Pinopsida; order Pinales; family Pinaceae; genus Picea; species Picea sitchensis. The sequence continues at coordinate 42,737 of SNQJ01S0115470.1, forward strand.
AGAACAAAGAACTCTTTGAGTTCTTCCATTTGAAGAAAGAGTCCACTGAGGGACCTTTGTTGGGCTGCTGAACACCCATAAAGACTCAGCGAGAGGTTCGCTTGAGCAGAAGGATAACCAGGAAGGTATCCATTTCGTTCTCCATCTGAGGGAGAAGAAGAATAAAATCCCCCAAGGGGTCTAAGTGGTTGTGAAAGCTCAGAAGAGATAGCACTTTAATACGGGAAGACTCTGCAGAGACGCAAGAGTCGAAGAATCCTTAGAGGGTTCGGGAGGAGGAGAAAGCTCAGGAAGGGAAGCGTTGTATACGCGTGGCGAGGCTCGTGGTTGTGGATCTCGCAGAGGAACAGACAAAGGTTGAGGCCTTTGGAAATTCAAATTTCTTCCAAGTGCAGGGAGAAAGAGAGCCAAACTTAGAAGGAGAAATATCGGCCGTTGGATTAGCTGATAGAATATGGACCGTTGGTTTTCAAGCTCAAAGAGCAGCCGGAGGAGAGCGCACAAGGAGAGCAGATCTGGGTCATCAGATCTGGGGTAGATACCTGACAGTTGTCAGATCTGCAGGAAGTTGCATGGAGTTTAAGCCTTCGTGAACAACAAGAGAGAAGTCCCGACACGAGGAGTGATCATCGGGATATCCGGGATATCAAGAATGTGAGGAGAGTCCCTCGGCATCAGAGGTCGCGAATTTGTGAGGTTAATCTGGATCGTTCGTTGGGAGCGGACGCGTGTAAGGAGATTACCCACATCGGGGACTCGGGCATCGGAGGTTGGAAGAGGAAGCCATTCGACTTCATGAACAGTGAAATGGAAAGAAGATCGTAGCCGTCCATCTAAGGAGGACAGGTGGCAGAGATCTAGAGATCTCGCGAACTCGAAAGCTTGTGAGTGAAAGAGCCAAGGATTTGGGATTAAAAGTCGCAAGGCGTGAGGACGCAAAGCGATGAAGAGGATCGTAGCCTCCCATCTGAGGAGGACAGGTGGCAGAGATCGAGAGATCTCATGAACTCGGGAGTTCGCAGGGTTAGAGCCCAAGTATTGGGTATTCAAAGTCGCAAGGCGCGAGGACGCAAAGCGGAAAAGAGGCGAGAGGATCGTAGCCATCCATCTGGGGAGGACAGGTGGTGAGAGATTGAGAGATCTCGTGAACTCGGGAGTTTGCAGGTTGAGAGCCCAAACATTGGNGCTGAGATTCGTGTGGACGCCGAGTCGCGAAGTGCCGAGGAGCCGAGATTCGTGTGGACGCCGAGTCACAAAGTGCCGAGGAGCTGAGATTCGTGTGGGATGCGTGGCAGAGCATAAGGTGGGACCGTGCGGTCGAAGGGTGGACACATGTTGCCTGAAGACAGGAGTTAGCGCTCCGTTGAATTCTCGCGTCTCAGGGATTCGCGGAGTAGGAGGATGAAAACTCAACGGTTCAACCAGCGAGGTTGCGAGGTAAGGCCACGGTCGCGGAAGCAGTGGTCATATGGTAGGAGCTGAGCCTGGAGGGCCAGCGCGAGAAGAAAAAAAGGAGCTCATCGGAGAATCGAAGGTCGGGAGTTAGAGAGTACAGTGACTCTCGACAACGGAAACGCCGAAACCCCGAAAACATGATAGAGAGTCAGGGATAACCACGGTCAAGTATTGAAGGTCGTGGGGAGGAATTAAAGGACTTGTGGATCGGGTATTTTTCACAGTGATTCCCGAGGGGATCTAAAGAGCTAATTCAACTCGAATAAGGGAATTTGAGAACGATCCTGCGAGCAGGAGGTCAAGGTGGAGAGACCCTGTGGGTGATAGGAAGGACCTCTTTGCGTCAACTCATCTAGTTCAACACAAGTATGTGTAGTTTCCTTGAATAGAACATATATCAGAGACAA
>SNQJ01S0115472.1:9722-37756 GCA_010110895.2 Picea sitchensis
TGATGCTATATGAAAATAAAATTGTACATCATTTCATGATTTGTTAAATTCTCTATCCTAACAAATTTTGTTGGCTACACATTTTGCAGAGCCAACAACATTAGATCAAGTAGGATCAACACAAGTTGAGAATCATGGAAGATGTGCAGGGTATTTTCATTCATGAAGAAGAGAACAGAGGAATGTATGTCCATATGGTTATTGAAGGTACAAATTCCAATGGACATGGAGAAGGTAAAGAAGAAAGCATGAACTTGATGGAAACCATACAGATTTTGCAAAGGGATGCCCTGATTCATAAATATGGCAATGAGAGGCCTATGAAATCCAAGGAACTACATGAAGACTTCAACATTAAGTTGATGCAGAACTTGAACATAATTGAGAAGAAGATGGATAAGCACATTGAGTCAACAAAATTAGGAAGCTATAGGTCCCATGATAAGAGGGGAAGATCAGTGTGCAACAGAGTGATGGCAGAGAATGGCATCACTCTCTGAGACATTCCACTAGGAGAGAACGCAGTAGTTCAAGTCATGTTAAGAAACCTAAGAAGGTTGGGGTTGATGAACTATAAGGGTAAATGAATAAAATCAAACCTCCTACTTTTGATGGTGAGCATAAGAAGGATGAGGATGTAGAAACTTGGCTGCTAAATATGAGAAAGTATTTCCAGTTGCACAATTACTCTTCACTGACAAAAGGAAGAATTTCTATTTACCAACTCAAGGGAAAAGCATCCATGTGGTGGGACCAATATATGCAAGTACAATGAATTGATGAGAAGAAAGTGACTTGGAGAGAATTCAAGAGATAGTTTCATAGGAAATACTTGACTAAGAGGTGCTATGACAAGAAAATGAAAGAGTTCTTTGAACTCAAGCTTGGGAGTATGAGTATATATGAGTATTAAAGAAGGTTTTTATAACTACTAAAATATGGTTCCTTCATAAAAAATGAGAAAGTTAAGATTCAAAGATATTTTAGTGGGATGACACCATTCATCAGTGACAGAATACAATATGATGATCCTAAAAGATTGGAGGAAACTATAAGAAGGGTTAAGTGTCTTTATGATCAACAAAAAGGGAAAACATATTACTTGAAAACTTGGGAAGACAAGAAGAAAATTAAAATGGAACTAAGGAAGAAGGGGACTAAGGCACCCTTCTTCAAAAAAAACTATCAATAAAAACCAAATACTAAAGAATCCAAAATGACAAATCCATTGAGGAAAAGGCCAATGCAACAATCTATTCAATTGTGGGGTTGTAATGCATATCACATGTACACAAATTGTTCGCGTAGGAGTGAAAAAGTGAAGACTGCTCACAACACACAGCTATATGAAACAATAGAGGACATGGGAAAAAGTATACCTAACATTTATGCATCCTTGGACAACAAGCAAGATGAGTTTCAATCACATATGATTGAATTTGAAGGTAAGATAAATAATCATCCCATTGTTATTTTAATTGATTCAGGAGCTAGTCATAGTTATCTAGATCCTAAGATGGTGGAAAGGTTTCATTTTCCAATAAGAAAACTTGGAAAACTTTGGATGGTACAGCTAGCCATGGGATCTAAAAGGAAGATTAGTGAGATGATTAAGGTATGTCCAATGAACCTGAATGGACTGAACACCAGCGCAGAGTTGAATATTATACCTTTAGGTTCCTATGATTGTTTAATTGGTATGGATTGGTTGGATCGACACCATATTCTCCTAGTTTTGTATAAAAAAGCATTTAATTCCTTAGATGAGGAAGGAAACTTAAGGACAATACAAGGGATTCCTAGACTAGTGATTGTCAGAAAAGTTTCATCCTTACAGCTGAAAAAGAGTTACAGGAAAAGGTGTCAAATATTTTTAGTGCAGATGGAAGAGACACCTAGGGATAAAGTGGCAGACATTGAATATTATGTTCTAAAAGAGTTTGAATATGTATTCAAGGAGATACTAGGATTTCCACCAAAAAGAGATATTGACTTCTCTATTAATATGATTCCTAGAGAAACTCCAGTATCTAAGAATCCTTATAGGATGAGTACACTTGAATTGAAGGAATTACAAATACAACATGAAGGGCTTCTGAAGAAGGGGTATATATGCCCAAGTGTGTCACCTTGGGATGCCCAATAATTTTTGTAAAGAAAAAGGATGGAACCTTGATACTTTTCATATATTTCAGGAAATTGAACAAGGTAATTGTGAAGAACAAGTATCCTTTACCAAGGGCAGATGACCTCTTTCATCAGCTGAAAGATGAAAAAATATTCTCCAAGATTGATCTTAGGTCATGCTATCACTAGGTAATAATTAAACAAGAAGACATCAATAAGAATTCTTTCAGAAAAAGGTACAACCATTGTGAGTTCACAGTGGTACCATTTGGGTTGACAAATACACTAGTTGTCTTCATGTGTCTCATGAATGGTGTATTCACAAATTACTTGGAAAAGTTTGTCATAGTCTTTTTGGATGACATTCTGATTTATTCCAAGTCTAAATAAGAACATCAACAATGCATGAGAATGGTGTTACAGGTTTTACGGGAGCATCATTTGTATGCCAAATTGAGCAAGACATCATTTTATCAGAAGAAAATACATTGTTTGGGCCATATCGTCTCCAAGGAGGGGATAGAAGTAGATCCAGAAAGATAAGAACCATTGAAGGATGGACAACACCATGGAATGTATTTGAAGTAAGATCATTCATGGGTCTTTCATATTACTATAGAATATTCATTGAGATATTCTCAATAATTGCACACCCAATTACTTCTTTGCAGAAGAAAGGTGTGAAGTTTGAGTGGAAATTGGATTGTGAAAGGAGTTCCCAACACTTGAAGCATTTACTAACAATATCTCCAATATTGAGGATTGTTTATTCAAATGAAGATTTCATAGTATGTGTTAGTACTAAGAATCACACTCAGATTGAAAAGAGGATAAGCCCAATACCCATCAGATTATGTGTAAATGTAAATGAGTGTTTAAAGTTCAAATGGACAAGACTTAGAAAAATAATGTTTTAACTCATAAATTTGGGCTAGCATGCACAAGAAATTGAGGTTTTGATTAACTTCAATCAGTGAATGGGAGTAAAAGTTAATAGAGATAATACTTTGGCGAGGGAGGTGTAAAGGTATTCTATTGACATCAGGTCTTCAATCAGCCCAACGAGGAAAAACTCAAACACAAGATCTTCTTGAATTCAAAGTTTAAAGAACACAAAAGAACAACATAGCATTAATATAATCAAATATTCATCATAATACAACCATAAAAATATCATGTGGATCATCCAATCATGAAAAATTCAGCATAAGAGGAAACAAGATGGATTAATAGAAACTGACTTATATTAATAAAAAATTCTCAAGTCCAGTACATAACCAGAGAACCATTCCACTTAGTCAAAAATATTACAATAAGGGATCCCATCTCAACCATTCGAACCCTCTTCATCATTTGGAATATGTATTTATAACAAAAAGGAAAGGAAACAACTAGAGGTGTGAGATATCCTTCCTCCCATAGGATTCTCAAAAAACAGTTATCAATCTAACACTTGTGCTAACAGATATTTAACAAATTTCTACTAAAAAGGAATCATGTTGGAAACCAATCCAACAAGAATTAAATGGAATTGTCTCCCTTGTGGCGAATTCCTTTCCATTTCCAAGTGTCCTTCAGGGGTTGTATGTTGTCACCATGTTCCCCCCTATGATCCTCGCTCCTCTCCACATTATCATCCACCCAAAAGAGTGATGAATTCGAACCCCTTGATTCCAGGTGCCAGTTCGTAGCATCATTCAGTAGCGCATTGGGTAGCCAGTTATGTAGTTCCCTTTGCAAAATAAATCTACACATTTCGTAGCGCCTTCTCCAAAACAGGCCTGTAGTTTTCGTCGCAACGATCCTATGTAATCACTCTGTGCAATTCCATAGTTTCCCACTTGAATTATCCTCTGTGGAATTGGTATCACCATCACTAAAATGGTCTTGCAGAATTGGTAGCGCCCTTCATCAAGACAACTATGTGGATTTGGTAGCGCCACTGTGACACAATCCTATGGAATTGGTAGCGCCACCATTAATTTTAGCTTAGGAGATTTTGTAGCGTTCTGTAGAAACGGTCGTGCCACTCTGTATTTCATCTAGGATATTTCGTATCATATTAGGCAGAAAAATTGCAGAACATATTATATAGATGATTCTGCAGCACCATGGTGCTGCGGAATGTCTGTGCTTTTTCTATGTGATGAGACCAAACCTTAGAAAGAAGAAAAACTTAGTTGATAGGTTAGGAGCCTGTAGATGCCTGTATAGGTGCAAAAAATTATACTTCCTTGATCACTTACTCTTGCAAAAAGAGACCACCCACAAAAATGGAGCTTATATCCCCTCAACTATTTCATCAACCTAGCAGTCCTCCTTGTTGCAGGAGAGATTCCTTCTATCATAGCAGCATGTTTTTATTTTGCAAGGATATTATTCTTGACTGTAGGTGTTCTCTTCTTCACTACTGGTTCCTCTCTTTCAATGGAACCTTCTACCAGAACATTCAAGTTCCTCTTAGCCAATTCATCCTTGAAATGATGCAATTATTCCCTGATCTTTCTATTTTGAGATTGAAATCCTCTGTTTTTCCTTTAGAGGTTATTTAGTTGCTTATGGAGAGGCATGGCTCTTCTTTCTACAAATTTTTCTAGATCAAGGGTGTTGCTGTAATTTTCCATGAGCTCCTTCATCTTTCTTCTATCTTTCAAACTTTATACATCAAACAAGCAACCTCCTTCCTAGCTTCCCTGAGTTGTCTAATGAATCTTTTGAAAGTGTGATTACTAGGTGGAGTGATGATGTTGATAACCTCAACATATTTCTCAATGGATTCACCTTTATTTTTCTATTTCACAGGGGATTTTTCTATCACCTCAATAGGATTCTCAATGCCTTTTCCCTTATCTTTCTTTTTCTTTGATATTGAAAAATTGGGTAGGAATTATTCTTCAACAACCTCCTTGAGAGTTGATGATCTAGTAAAAGTCTTCTTGAATTTTATGCTAGCTGCTCGAGTAGGTGAAGAGAAATGCATTTTTCTTTCCTTCTTGGCTATGGCTTTGGTGGAGGAAGGGACTTCTTCCAATTCAGGTGCAGGAGGAGGTGAAAAGTATCTCTGTGGAGAATGATAAACCTCCTCTCTTCCTCTTCAATTTCATTAATGAATTATTTTTCTTGAGTAATGGATTTGCTCTTTATTTTCTTGCTTGTTCCTGCTGGAGCAACACTAGTAGATGGAAAAGGACTTTGCATCTTAGACTAAGGAGTCGAATCTATGTCCAACTGCATGTGAGCATAAATAATGAACTGTTCCCAAGGAATGTTCTTCTTCTTCAATTGTTCCATCACCAACATCTTGATCAATCCAAAGTGAAAGACATTAGTGTCCACAGCCTTAGATTTGGCTTGGACTCTATCATACATCTTCCCCATGCTCCTCAATAGGTAGAAAGGGATATGCATTGCATATTTACTAGTAAAATGAAGAAAAATCCTTATATGGTACTGGTATAACATGTTAAACCTTCCCTCACATGTAAAGTATCTCTGGATGATCTTCAAAATTTTGTCAAAATCTTCAACTAGATGGCTTCTAGGAACTCCCTTGGACAAATTGTCTGTAGGATAATGTGGTTTGAGGAATTCCCTGGAGAAGGAAGCATTTAAGATCATGGATTTAAACCATCTCTCAGCAATATTATGAATCCCCGTGGTTGCTGCAATAGAGGCTTAAGACACCTCAAGCTCAAGGTCTCCTACCTTAGTCTTAATGCCATCAAAATGTAATGCAAATTGCCTTGCCACTTCAGGGTTTCCTCTCTGCATGTTTTGAAAAAAAGAGAGGCAACCCACCCTTTGAAAAACCTCCCTGGCCATTGGCTCAACATAAAAAAAGTGCATGTATGAGGGTTCAGTCCTGACCACATTTCCTCCCTTGTGAGATTTCTTCTTCTGAGGTGTCTCCATGGGTAAATACAAGGGATCAAAGGTTGTGGTGTAGTGAGGGGTAAGGAAACAAACAAAGGCATATCTCAATGAGAAAATGATAGTGGATAATTTCTTCTCTCTCTCAAGATTTTCCTCTAACTCAACTTGATTTAACAATATACTGGTTTGATGGATTTTCTTTAAAATTGGGAGAAAAATACTATAATTTAAGGAAGGCAGGGATGCACTGCTCAGCTTATGTCACCACACCATGGTTATCAAATATTTGGTAATGTAGTGACTAAAACTCCCCTTACTATCAGTAGATATCAAGATGAAAGAGTGATGATACAGTGAAATAAAAGGATATTGCATGGGTCTTTGAATAACAACAAGTAACACTCCAATCCAATTAAAGAAAAGTGCAGGGAAAACAGGGGATATGTAGCGAGGTTTCAACAACGTCTTTTTGTAGTGCAGTGCACACACAAGGAACAAGTGATTGCATGGGTACTCAATACTCAGGAGAAGAACGGATTGACCTCTTCAATATACGAAAACTAGGTGATAATGGATGAAATGTTTGTGAGAGGGAAGCTATAGATGAAAATGGATGAAGGAGGAAGTAGTTTGCAGCATCGGGCACTAACAAAAGCTCAGGCAGGAGATATATCAAGAGTTTTCTATGAAATGGAGGGAGCTCATGGAATACCTGGAGATGTGAATGAAAATGGATTATATGCAACCATTTAGGAAACCACCACGTTCCCCTCAGACTCCAATTTATCTTTGGCAGTTGATCCCGTAGCACGGCCTGCTATTTGGTTTAAACTAGTGATTTCAACAACGCCGAGTTTGAGAGAAAATTTCAAATACTCTAAACTATTAGAAAACTCATTAATAACCAGATCTTAATATCCTTCTTTAACAAAAAATGGCGCTGAAAACAAGTTATATCGTGACCTCAGTGGATTATGACAAATTATGGCAAGGATCAAAGGACAAGGAGTGTGCTATGGAAACTCCTAGTGAGTTGACAGTGCCCTTTTTCAAAAATTTGATTTGACCACCCTTTAATCAGACATAGGGACGACATGGCAAGGATAAATGGTATGACTGGAAGGAGTGATGTGTCAAGTCATAATATCATGGGATGGGTTATGCTTGATGTCAAATCAAGAGGTGAGTCAAAACCATAAGCCATAAAATGAACCTAGGCTTAAAACCTATGTGTGGGCCAAAAATGAGCCAAAACCACAAGTCTTTATTTGTTCAAGCTAACCTAAGCAAATCACACAAAGAAAACTAAAGAAAACCTAAAGTCTAAAGGCTAAAAAAATTAAACCTAAGGGTTTACATACCCAAAGCAAATTAATGTGATAACAATATGGATTGATGCATGTAATGAGGGAATTGGTGGAGTCCTTAGTCAGAATGGCTATGTTGTGTGTTATGAATCAAGGAAGTTGAAGGAGCATGAAAGACACTATGAAACTCATGATTTGGAGTTGTTAGCCAAAGTGCATGCCTTGAATATGTGGAGGCACTACCTTATGGGGAAGATATTTGAATTAAGGATAGACCATAGTGGTTTGAAATATTTGTTTGATCAACCAACCTTGAATGCCTGCAAAGAATGTGGTTAGACTTCATCAATGAATATGATTTTGATATAAAAATATCAAAGGTAAATATAATAAGGAATATGATGCACTCAGTAGGAGTGTACATGAGATGCATGCTACAACCATTAACATGTGTCAATCAAACTTGAAAGATAAAATCTTAGAAGCTGCAGAATTAGATAAAAAAATATAAGGAGTTAAAATAAAAACTTCAACAAGGTAATTTACAGTAGAAACTTGAAGACTATAAGCTGGAAGGTGATGAAATTATCATATACAGAGGAAAGATATATGTTCCAAATTCTCGAGAATTGAAAAATATGATATTGGGAGAAATGCATAATGTACCTTATGCTAGATACCCAAGTTACCAGAAATCTATTGCAATGGTCAAGAGTCAATGTTATTGGCCAAGAATGAAGAAAGAAGTTGATGAGTTTATTTCCAAGTGTTTGGCATGTCAAAAAGTCAAGGTCGAACATAGACATCCAGCTGGACTACTACAACCATTATCCATTCCTAAGTGGAAGTGGGAAGTGGTAACAATGGATTTTATCACTAAGCTACCCAAAACTAATTGCAAGCATGATTCCATCATGGTGGTGGTGGACAAGCTTACCAAAAATGCCCATTTTATTCTAGTAAAAATTACTCACAAAGAAGCTAATATAGTTGATATATATCTGAGAGAAATAACTTTATTGCATGGAATGCCCAAGAAAATTGTGTCTGACCAGGATCCAAAGTTTACTTCAAAATTTTGGCAAGGATTGTTCAATGGATTTGGAACAAATATGCATTTTATCACATCTTATCATACAAAGTCATATGGGCATACAAAAATGGTGAATCAAGTACTTTAATACATTTTAAGGATGTATGTCATGGATTAACCATCCACATGGGAGGATTATCTACACTTGGTGGAGTTTGCTTACAAAATTGGGTACCAAGAATCCATGAAGATGATCCCATTTGAGGAACTTTATGGAAGGAAATGCAACACACCAATCATCTAGGACAACCCAACAAACCACACATAATTTGGGCCAGAACTACTCAGGGAAATGGACGAGAAGATGATAAAAATTAAGCAGAATTTAAAGGCTACGCGGGATAGGAAGAAAATTTATGTTGATCAAGGTATAACTCATAGGGAATTTAATGTGGGTGATCATGTGTTTCTGAAATTTAAGGCCAACAAAAGTTCCCTCAACTTGGGGAAATTGCTCAAAGTTGGTAGCGTGGTTTTGTGGGCCATATGAAATCTTGGAAAGGATTGGGCCTGTGGCATATATGCTTTCTAATCCAGGTGGATATTGGTGGCCACCCACCTGTTCCAAATTCCAACTAGCTCATATTGACATTTTTCATTTCAACATGTTTCTCCGTAATGGGGACATTTCTTTGTAATTGTGGTTTATGCACTTATGGGGTTGTCATGAATCTGTACACAACATCCAGTTGGATATTGGTGGCTGCTCACATATTCCAACTGACTTATTTTGGAATTGTTTATGTCAGTACATGTTTATGTACTTCGAGGGTTGTTTTGGGGCTCTAAATAGTGTTTTCTTGGATTACCACATTCAAACTATAGACATAGTTAGATTTTAATGGCACAATGAATAGTTCTCTAAAATACCTTTCCAATGGGATATCACACGCCTAAAATGGAGATTGTATGCAAAATTTATGACCCCAGGCAGGTAATGTACTAACTTACCACAATGGGGTCCACATTAATTTTGACGCTTTATCTCCTATGGTTAGGTTTTTGGATGTCTAGGGTTTTGGAATTCATGTTTATCAGAAAAAATCCTTCAAAGCCTCATTGTAATCATCTTCTGGCGAATGAGCGTAGCCATCACGTCTCTTCTCAGAGATAAAGCTACCACTATTCTAGCGAGTCTTACACTATGTATTTTTATAGTCTCTGTACATTTTTTTCATTAATAGAAATCATGTATTGTTGTATCTCTCTATTTCTGGAAATTTTTATGAGTATTTCATTGTAATATATTTTCTTTCTTTTTGTTACAAAAATAATCCAAATCAGTGGTATCAAAGCAGGATGCTCTTAATCGTTTTTTAGTGCATGTCCCTGACCAGGTCAGAGAATATAAAGTTGGGTCTCGAGCCCATCTCTTTTGAGGACAATCGCTCTCGCAAGCCCAAGAAACCCTCTATGGAGGCAGAAAATAAAAATGACGGAGCAAAAGATTCTATTAACCTATTTCTTGAGCAAGCTCTTGTGTGACAAAGGGAAGAAATGATGGATAATTTTGCAAACATCCTTCAACGCCTACAGATAGCAACAAGAACATATTCATCAAGTGGTGAATTTGGAGAAACTTATCCTTTCAAGGTACAAGTTAATTTTTATATTCCCGTATTTGAAGGTTAGATAGATGCAGATTCCTTAGAAAATGGTTAAATATGCTAGAAGATTATTTCTCTATTCACAATTGTTCCAAGAGGTAAAATATCACCTTCGCACTTCTCAAGGCTCTCCCCCGTGTCAAACATTGGTGGGAAAATTACTGGGAACAAAGTTCGACAAAGGAATATGTAATATATGGGGCCGATCCCACTTGGAATTTTCTTGTAGATGCGGTCAAGGAACAATACTACCCTGTTGATAACTATGAAGGCCATTACATGAGATGGACCACACTATGAGAAGAGAAGAGACAAACAATGTCAAAGTTCACAAATACTTTCCATACCTTGCACACCAAGCTGGGTATCAAAGACTTTGAGCAACATCTAGTTCTAAAATATCGTGGGGCTCTGCATAGGTACATCCAAACTGAAATGGATTTCATAAACATCTCATCATTGGGAGTTGCCTATCAATATGTTGTAAAAATCAAGAATAAATTTAGTCACCAGAACAAATGGGAGTTCAAGTCTGTAAATCCACATCAACCAAAGAATGGTAAAGATGACCCTAACCAACTACCTCTAGAAAACCATTCCAAGACACAAGACAAGAAGAGTAAGGGAAAGATGAAGAATGACACTAGGAAGTGGTGTGACTTACAAAATATCCCCTAGCACAACACCAATGAGTGTCGCTCAAAATAGTCATTGGTGGTCGAGGTCAAATACAAGGATCCGAACCATGATTTCAAATCTGGTCCAGAAAATATTTAAAACGGACAGATCATTGACGTAAACCTCACTGCTACTATTGCGACTGCAACAATTCAACCAAAAGAACCAGTAGATCCTGAAGAGGGGGAGTGCCTCTTCCATTCATAAATGTGGGTGAAGGGGGCCCCATTGCATTTCATTGTTGATAGTGGCATCCAGAAGAACCTCATCTCAGTTGAGGTTATCAAACAGTTGGGGTTTTTGACAACACCACACCCGCATCCATACAACATTGGGTGGCTTCACTAGGGACGATATCTCCATGTTAGTCAGTAGTGTTGCATGTCCCATGGCATCCATCCCTTTAAGGATGGCTTAGTGTGTGATGTGTCCCCTATTAGTGTCTGTGATGTTTTTTTGGGCCTACCATATATGTGTAAATATCATGTTGTTTATGAGTCTCGACCTTATAGTTTCATTATTACTTTTGGGGGTCAACTCTATAGGATACCAGAGGTAGTTATGACTATTATTCCACCAAAACAATGCCACAAGGTAATCTCTCATACTGAAAAATTCATCCTCTTCATAGTCTATTCAAAGGATGCATAGAAGGTGACTGCAACCATTGCAGTCAACACCTTCTATCCAACAAAATAAGATTGAAAAAATTGTTTCTTCACCTATGATGGTTCCTACACAATGCTCCATCAAGCCCATAGACAACAGGTTGGTGGAAAAGATTCAACCCCACCAGCAATAGGTTCCTGGTAGCCTTCTAAGGACCAAGCAGCGAAACTTCTCCAACAAGGCATGCAACTCACAAAGATTCAAATTCAAAAAACACTGTCCCCTCTCCTCCGAGCACTCAATGCAATGGAGACCACTTCTTCCTGAGGGGGGAGGAATGATCCAGGTGTATATTGGTGGACACCCACCTGTTCCAAATTCCAGCTAGCTCATCTTAACATTTTTCAGTTCAACACGTTTCTCTGTAATGCAGAAATTTCTTTGTAATTGTGTGCTATGCACTTACGGGGTTGTCCTGAATTCCTACACAACATCTAGGTGGATATTGGTGACCTCCCACCTATTCCAACTAACTTATTTTGGAATTTTTCATGTCAGTACATCTTTCTTTACATCGAAGGTCATTTTGGGGCTCTAAACAATGTTTTCTTGGCTTTCCACAGTCAAAATATAGACAGAGTCATAGTTTGAAGGAATATTGCATAGTTCTCAAAAATACCTTTCCAATGGGATATCACACGCCTAAAATGGAGATCATATGCAAAAGTTACGACCTCGAGAAGTTAATGTATTAACTTACCCGAACGGGGCCCACATGACTTTTGATGCTTCATCTCCTAGGGTTAGGTTTTTGGATTTCTAGGGTTTTGGCATTCATGTTTATCATAAAAATGCCTTCAGAGCCTCATTGTAATCATCTCATGGAGAATTAGCATAGCTGTCACATCTCTTCTCAGAGATAAATCTACCACCATCCTAGGGAGTCTTGCACTCTATATTTTTACAGTCTCTCTACATTTCTTTCATTAATAGAAATCATGTATTGTTGTATCTCTTTGTTTCTGGAAAGTTTTATGAGTATTTCATTGTAATATCTCTACTTTCATTTCATTCTGAAAATAATCTGTATCACTTGCCTTGCCTGCATCAAATAATATTCATAATGTATTCCATGTATCCTTGCTTAAAAGTTATATACCTGATACTAATCATGTTAATGATTGGAATGTGATTCAGGTGGAACAAGAAGGTGATTTTCAAGTGCATCCAGTGCGTATATTGTATCAGAAGATCAAGCAACTCCAGAAATGAGCGATCATGCTAATAAAGGTCCAAAGGACTTGGTACAGTCCTAAAGCTATTATGCGACAAAATACCCACATATTTTTGAAAAGTTTTGAAATTTTGAATGTTCATGTGTATATACTACACTAATGATAGTGCATAAATAAGGGGGAGGGGATTGTAATACCCCTAGGACAATCCTCATGTGTAAATATCAATGTAACTGTACTTTACTTATAAGTTGGTGAAATGAAGTGAAACGTTTGTGTGTTTGGTTTTGCACGCATTAAGTTAAGTGTGCAAAGAAATCATATCAAAGGATTGTGCACAGTTGTAGAGAGAAACAACGTGTAGTTTAATTTTTAGTGTGCACCTATGTAAGTACACAAGAATGACACATTGAAAGTAAAACAACATAATGAATGCAACATATGCAAGTGTTAATGTGAAAGGAGGGCACACTAAAGGAATAGGCATGCAACCCTGGAATCAACGCACACTAGTTTAGTGCACAGGTTTTTGAAGGGAAGAGAATCCTTTTGTATATAAGTCATGATGTAATGTGCACCGATGAAAGGGCGTGAGGTTGGCGTACCAAGGAAAGAGTGTGTGCAGCCCATAAGTTCCATGCACATTGGTTTTAAGTGTGCATACTATTTACTTTGAGGTTGATGAGCATGTATGCAAAAGATCGTTGTTTTTGTAATGAGATGTAAATGTAATCATATGAAAATTAATGAAAATGCATCCTTGTGGAAGACTGACCATGTAAAATAGTGTTACAAAAAAAGGATCGTGGAACAATAAAATAAAACAAATGCAGAAATAAAACATAGAAGATACACAATAAAATAGAGACACAGATATATGTGGTTCACCCAGTGTGGGCTACATACACCAGATAAATTTCCAGGTCCTTCCTTTTTATTAACCAACAAAATGAAGGGATAAAACCTACAACACACCTATTGTAAATTCATCTTCTTCCTCTCACAGTATCCTCTCTCAGAATACAATATTCACCATGACACACAACCACAATACAATTAACTCATAAAAGAGTGTTTCCTTCTAGGGAAAAAGACCCTAACATAACTTCTACCATCAGATATGTGACCTTATAATGAATGGTCCATATTTACTATGAAATTACAATATACATTTACAAGGAAATTTTTCCTTCAGGGGATTTCCCCCCAAACTCCTACAGGGGGGAAATCCCCCCATGCAACCCCCCTGCGTGGAGTGGTGTACAGTCTTCATGGGGTATAAAAATGGTTGAAAACAAAGACCTCTTAATTAGGAAGATAATTAGGCTCCATAACCAATAATATCCCACTTGGAGACTGGTCACAAGAACTCCACTGTTATTGTGTCTACTAGACTATGATCCTTCTTTGACCTCACAAATTTCTCATCTTCACGTTCATGCTTGAAGACCAATTGAAACTGAGAAGGAACTCAATTTCTCCCTGGTTACTCCCTTTGTTAACATGTCTACAGGATTTTGGCTAGTATGTATCTTTTCCAACTTCAAATGTCCATCTTCCAAGACAGATCATATGAAATGGTACCTGAGCTATATATGCTTAGTATTTGAATGGAAGGATGATTTCTTTGCAAGATGAATGGCACTCTCACTATCACATTACAACCTGCTATTCTCCTTCTTATTTTCCAATTCCTCCATAAACCTCTGTAACCAAATCATTTCTTTACTAGCCTCTATAGCAGCAACATACTTTGCTTATGTTGTTGAAAGTGCAACAACCCTTTTTAGTTTTGAAATCCAACTTACTATTGTTCCACCTAAATTAAAAACATACCTTGTGGAGCTCCTCCTGCTATATTGATAACCTGCCATATCTGAATCAACATATCCCTGTAGAACAATTTATGAGCCTCCAAAACATAATGCATGAGTATAACTACCTCTTAAATACCTGAGAATCCACTTTACTTCCTCCCAATGTTCTTTACCTGGATTGTTCATATACCTGCTAACAACTCCCACTGCATGTGCAATATATGGTCTTGTGTAAACCATCGCATACATCAAGCTACCAACTTATGATGAATAAGGGACCTTTGACATGTATTATGTCTCCTCTTGTGTCTTGGGACACATTTCCTTGCTTAATTTGAAATGGCTGACCAAAGGTGAACTAACTATTTTTTCATTCTGCATTCTAAACCTCTCCAACACCTTTTGTATGTACTCACCTTGAGACAATGTCAATTTGTGATTTTTCTTGTCTCTTGTTATTCTCATACCAAGGGTTTTCTTTGCAGCACCCAAATCCTTGATTGAAAAATGAATTAGCTAATTTCTTCTTGAGCACATTTATATCCTGCATATTAGGCCCTGCAACAACCATGTTATCTACATACAATAGAAAGACAATATAGCTTCCATTTTCTATCCTTTTAAAATAAACACAATGATCAGAATGACATCTACTATAACCTTGTTCTGTCATAAACCTGTCAAAATTCAAATACCACTTCCTTGGAGCTTGCTTTAGGCCATACAAGATCTTCTTCAACCTGTATACCAAATTTTCTTTCCCTTTGACCTCATACTCCAGTGGTTGCTGCATATAAATATCATCATCCAAATCCCCATGGAGAAATGATGTTTTTACATCTAACTATTCAAGATGTAAATATTCTACTGCCACAAGACTTAAAATAGTCCTAATTGAAGTCATCTTAACAACAGGAGAAAATATTTCATCAAAATCTATACCTTTCTTTTTTGCAAACCCCTTTACAACAAGTCTATCCTTGTACCGCTTTTTCTCTCCATCTTCTTCCTTCAACTTGTAAACCCATTTATTTTGCAATGCTCTTTTCCTGACATGCAATTGAACCAAGTCCCAAGTATGGTTATTTACCAAGGAATCCATTTCCTCTTTCATGCATTGATCCCACTTATTTTTAGTGTCTACCTGCATTGCCTCTTCATAACATTCCGGTTCATCAAAATCAGTCAACAATAAATAATACAATGAAGGAAATTATCGTTCAAGGGGTCTTCTTAAAATGGTAGATATTATAAAACACTTGTAGGAGTTTGAGGTACATGTTGCTCCTTTTCTTGTACATTTTTATTTTCTAGTACCTTTGGAATCTGTTTTTCAGTGATCTCATCAAGCACTGTGTATTTCGGTTTTTCTTTTTCCTGTTTCTTTCCCTGCAACTGATCTTTGTACATGACCTTCTCATTGAATATGAAATATCTAATCCTAATGATTTTTTGATTTTCATAATCCCATAAGCGATAATCAAAATCATTAACATTGTATCCAATAAAAGTACACGTATTGGATTTTTCCTCAAGATTTGTTTTGTTTTCTTTATCAATATGGACAAATGCTTCACAACTGAAAGTCTTCAAAAAATAATAGTTTACCTTTTTACCTGTTCATGCCTCCTCTAGAATTCCATCTAAAGATCTTGAAGGTCCTATGTGTATTAAGTAAACAATAGTATTTAGGGCATCTACCCATAAGTATAAGGAAAACCCAACATGCAATATCATACTTCTTGCACTCTCCATGATTGTCCTGTTCATCCTTTTTGACACACCATTTTATTGTGGTGTTCCTGGAACTGTTTTCTCTCTATGAATCCCATGGTATGAATAGTAATCATCAAACTCCTTGTTGCAATATTCACCTCCATTTTCTGATCTAAGACACTTCAACCTTTTTCATGTCTCATTCTCAACCAAAGATTTCCATTTCTTAAAAGTATCAAAAACATCAGATTTTTTTCGAATGCAATAAACCCAATTTTTTCTAGTTTCATCATCAATAAAAGTAACATAATAACGAGATCCATCAAGAGATGATACCTGAGTTGGTCCCCATACATATGTATGTACAAGATATAACCTTTCACTCTTCTTTTCTTTTCCAACTATGAGAAATATGACTCCCTTATGTTTTCCATAAACACAATGCTCACAAAAATCCAAATCAATTTGTTTAAGATCTTACAACAAATTTATTTTATGAAGTATATACATACCCTTCTCACTCATGTGTCCAAGTATATGATGCCACATTGATGTATCCACTCCTGTAGAATCTAAAGAGATAGAAGAGTCGGTATTACCAGTACATAAATACAATGTACCTACCTTCTCTCCTTTTTATATCACCAATGATCCTTTGGTGACCTTCCACACCTTATCTGTAAATACGGATATACAACCTTCACTTTCCCACTTCCCTGTTGAAATTAGATTTTTTCTTAATCTGGAACATGTCTTACCTCTTTCAACAACCATTGGTTTCTATTCCTTTGCTTTATTTTTACCTTTCTCATTCCAACAATTTTGCATGGTGCATCATCACCCAAATGAACCTGTCCAAAATCACCTTGAACATAATATAGAAAATGTTTCCTATGGGGTGTGGCATGAAATGAATCCCCTGAATATACTACCCAAGACTCAAAAATATTATCTACGGAAAGAATCAAATCATCTTATAACATATCACCTATTACATTTTCTTCCTGATTTTTCTCTTGTTGTCCATCTCTTTGTTTCTTTGGAGCTCTACAATATTTATTCAAATGTCCTTTCTTCCCACAATTCCAACACTCTATCTTTCTTAGTCTAGATTTGGATCTTCCCTTCCTAGAATTCCCGCAGTTCCCTGATCCCTTTCCTCTATCCTTTTGTCTTCCCATGTTCTCCATGTTTAGCACATTACCTGATGTTTCGCCTAGTCTTTTCCATCGCATTTCTTTGCTAAAAATAACACCAACAACATCATCAAATTTTAGACTGTTTGAACCAAAGACATAGTTACTTACAATCATGACCAATCCATTCTTTCTCTGAAAATGAGCACAAGATTAGAAGATCCCTGACCTCATCATCAAAGTCCACTTTTATAGAACTTAGTTGATTAGTAACCGCATTAAATTCATTTGAATGATTTGCAACAGACCCACCTTTTGACATCTTCATATTAAATAATATCTTCATTAGAAATACCTTATTAGACACTGAGGGTTTTTCATACAGTTTATCCAATGCATCCATCAACTCCTTCATTGTCCTTTCTTTTGAAATATTGAAAGCTACTGACATTGTCAGGATCAACCGTATTAATCCTAGTGTATTTCTTTCAATAACCTCCCATTCTTCGTCCTTCATGGTCATCAACTTATTTTCCATTCTGCAAAATGATAGGTATAGATCCTTTTGATATAAATAATCTTCCATTTGCATCTTCCATAACTGGTAGTTTTGGTCGTTAAATTTCTCAACCATAAACTTTCCATCTCCCGCCATTGCTCCCACTCGAACCAGGAACCCTCTTTTCCTGTGATCTACCTTTCACTCTGATACTAGTTGTTAGAAAAATTGGATCGCAGAACAATAAAATAAAACAAATGCAGAAATAAAAAATAGAAGATACAAAATACAATAGAGACACATATATGTGTGGTTCACCCAGTGTCGGCTATGTCCACCAGAGAAATTCCCGGGTCCTTCCTTTTTATTATCCAACAAAATAAAGGGATACAACCTACAAGACACCCACTGTAACTTCCTCTTCTTCCTCTCATAGTCTCCTCTCTCAAAATACAATATTTTCCATGATACATAGTTGTAATACAATTCCCTCATAAAAGAGGGTTTCCTTCTAGGGAAAAAAAACCTAACATAACTTCTATCGTCATATATGTGACCTTATAATGAACGGTCCAGATTTACTATGAAATTACAATACACATTTNGATCCCTGACCTCATCATCAAAGTCCACTTTTATAGAACTTAGTTGATTAGTAACCGCATTAAATTCATTTGAATGATTTGCAACAGACCCACCTTTTGACATCTTCATATTAAATAATATCTTCATTAGAAATACCTTATTATACACTGAGGGTTTTTCATACAGTTTATCCAATGCGTCCATCAACTCCTTCATTGTCTTTTCTTTTGAAATATTGAAAGCTACTGACATTGTCAGGATCAACCGTATTAATCCTAGTGTATTTCTTTCAATAACCTCCCATTCTTCGTCCTTCATGGTCATCGACTTATTTTCCATTCCGCAAAATGATAGGTATAGATCCTTTTGATATAAATAATATTCCATTTGCATCTTCCATAACTGGTAGTTTTGGTCGGTAAATTTCTTGACCATAAACTTTCCATCTCCCGCCATTTCTCCCACTTGAACCAGGAACCCTCTTTTCCTGTGAGCTACCTTTCACTCTGATACTAGTTGTTAGAAAAACTGGATCGCATAACAATAAAATAAAACAAATGCAGAAATAAAAAACAAAAGATACAAAATACAATAGAGACACATATATGTGTGGTTCACCCAGTGTGGGCTATGTCCACCAGAGAAATTCCCAGGTCCTTCCTTTTTATTATCCAACAAAATGAAGGGAT
Source organism: Picea sitchensis (assembly GCA_010110895.2). Taxonomy (NCBI): domain Eukaryota; kingdom Viridiplantae; phylum Streptophyta; class Pinopsida; order Pinales; family Pinaceae; genus Picea; species Picea sitchensis. Next base: position 28,694 of record SNQJ01S0115472.1, read on the forward strand.
ACAACCTACAATACACCCAGTGTAACTTCCTCTTCTTCCTCTCATAGTCTCCTCTCTCAAAATACAATATTTTCCATGATACATAGTTGTAATACAATTCCCTCATAAAAGAGGGTTTCCTTCTAGGGAAAAAAAACATAACATAACTTCTATCGTCAGATATGTGACCTTATAATGAACGGTCCAGATTTACTATGAAATTACAATACACATTTACAAGGCAATTTTTCCTTCAGGGGACTGCTTCCCCCCTCACCCCCCACCCGGAGGGAAACCCCCCCTACAATCCCCCCACATGGAGGGGTGTACAATATTCATGGGGTATAAACATGGTTGAAAACAAAGACCCCTGAATTAGGAAGATAATCAAGCTCCACAAGCAACAAATATTTTGGGGGGCTAAAACTCCACTAGCTGAGGTCAAGGGGGCTGGGTTAAAGGGGCTTAAAGCCAAGAAAAACATTTTAGTAATATTTCTTAAAAATTGTAAAGTAAGGATATAATATTATATCCTAAGTCCTAGGGACGGGACAAGTGGCTAAAAGCAGTTCTCAACATGACAAGTGTCCAGTTGGGGACATGTTGTGGATAGAAGGAAGTTTCCAACCCGACACGTGTCAAGTTGGGAACATGCAGTCAAATGGTTTGGAATTAGTCCATTTAGGCACCCAATCATCCATTTAATCATACCATCACAGCGGGTAGGGGAGCCAGAATTGTTTTCCATCGATCGATTTGTTCTGTCATGACCCAATTATTCCATGAGTGATCCTGTTAATGTTGTCATGAGCCAATTTTTACTTTTATCAGTATGTTGAATATTTTCGTAGATACCTGTGTACAAAATAGATTTGATATATTAATTGAAGAGGTGGGTTTTTAGTCTCATGGAAAGTTGGATTGAAGAGGCGGTTTTTTAGGCACATAGAATATTGCATTCTCTCCAGGCGAGAGAATTGCTAGGAATTATTTCTCAAGGTGTCAAACTATAGCGATAGGTCTTTGAGACTTCCTATCCAACCTATTTTTGAAGCACTGGAAGGGAAGTGGGAAGATGAAGGAATGTTGAGAAGCGAAGGGGCATACTTCCTGGGGTGGGACAAGCATGTGGGGAATGGGAGACTGTAGGATGTTAGTGCGAATTGACATATGTGACGGACTTTCCTGCAATTGAGTTACCTATGTATGAGCTACCTATGACCGAGTTCTTGTAGAGTGAGATAATTTATCCTGGTTGGGAACCCTTGCCCAAATGGATTTTATCCCCATCTTGGGGGTGAGCAACTGTTGATATTTATGAACAGTGCAGTTTAAGGCTGGGAGGAAGGTGGAAGGTCTGCCCGCAATTGGTGCCTTTTATTTCAAAAGATAAGTTCCAGTTGTGTGTTAAATCATGGTTCCAATTATATTTATGCAATTTTTGTCATGAGTTTATGTTATTTATGTTGCGTGTATAATTTTGTCATGAATTTTGTATAAATATGTTAAGAAAATGTACGTAATCATGCATTGAAAAGTTTATATATGTTTTTAATTAATGAAAGAGTTATTTCAGAGCAATTTAAGTGGAATTGTTGGTAATATGGTATCATATCTTAAGACTAGAGAAATGTTTTCTAGTGGCATTCACCAACAGGAGTCTGGTGGTGATACACCAATACTTCATATGTAAATGGGGTGAGGAAGGGATCATGCAGACATGCATCATTCAGTTTCTTCAAGTCTACACAAATCATGATTCCCCCTTGCTTCTTTTCCTATACTACCATAGGACTGATCCATTTTGGATTCCTCAATAGTATCTATGAAACCAACCTCTAACATCTTATCAATTTCTTCCTTTACCTTCTTCTTATACATTGGATTAAACCGGTAAGGTCTATGTCTTATTGGTATAGCATCTAGTTTCAAAGGGATCTTCATCTCTCCCAGTTCTCTTGCTAATCCCTTCATCTTTGAAAACATTGCTGGAAATAAATCGCAGTACTCGTGCAGTAGATATTTTATTCTTTCTATTGTTTGATCATCTCAATAGCCTCCAGTACTTGCAATCTTTTGGTTTTTAGTTGTTCCAATGTTTACCTTATTTATATTCATAGGTGGAGAATAACATTTTGACACTAATTGTGGACCTTCTACCTCTCTTTCCCCTTCAACTTCTAAAATTTGAATATTGTGTGGGTTTTCTTCTACTGGGTCTTCTTCTTCTGCGACATCATAACAATGTAACAACTGTCTGACTATCTATCTATTTTAGTTCTGATAGGTTGTCACAATCTCCATTTCTAGTTCTGATAGGCTATCAAAATCTCCATTTTTAGTTCTTCAAAAAATTTGTCTCTTACCACCTTTAGTGATTTATCTATTTCTGGAATCTCATGTTCAAATGAAAATGTGATCACAAAATTCTATTTCATTTCTTCCCAAATTGCAGTTTCCCTATGCTGTTCCAAGTCTTTGTACCAGTTCCTTGGAATGCCTTCTAATGTATGAATAAAATGATGTGGCCATTATTTTGGTGGTACCAATATCCATTGAATTATACATTTGTCTACATGTTCTTTAGGATGCCTAATTCCATCATACTTATCCACATATATGTCCTCCTGTTCTGCACCAAATTTGATGCTCAGTAACCTCTTGCATTGATACCAATTATTTATCTTCTCCTTATGATTTCCCCACCATCAACTAGGTGTTTCTTTCAAATCCATGTCTAATATTGGTAAACTTTTATTTTTCTACTTCTAACTCAAATTTCGTTAAAAATTCTTCTAATTCATTCTGACTATAAAATGTAGGAGGTTGTCTTACTTATGTACCAACCCATCTTAGCGCGCGTGTCATTTTGGAACATATTCTGGTAAATAACTCATGCAATCATTGTTGCTAGTTCTCCAATCGTGCGTCAGAGTTTGAATCAAAAGAATCAATTCTCCTCCAACTCAACATTCCATCTGTAGTTGGGTTGATGTAATCCTCCTCACACGCGGTAGTTCTATACAATTGATTTACTTCTTCTGTAATAAAATTCTCTGTCGTAGGCTCCACATACCTTCCTACCTCTAAAGGATCTAATGGTGAAATCAATCTTTATTCTCTTGATTCAAAGATCATATTCCTCATATTCAACTTAATAATAGCTTGATTTTCAAAATCTCAATCCATCCCCAAAAATGTTGGATATGGTGAGGTGTTATATACTATGTCAATCACTTCAAAGTCTTCCATGGTACGCACACCATCTAGATCTATTGGTATCCACTTCATTATACCAATTGGTACCACTCTATGTTGATGTAACGTAACCAACCACCCACGTGTTGGCCACACTAAAATGTAACGTACAAAACCACCCATAGGGTGGCCATGCTTCTCCAAAAACTTGCTTATGAACTGATCTCAAACTCTAATAATATTTAATCTGAAATCAAGCATCAAAGACCCACACGCTTTAATCAAGATCCATGCTACAAAATAAAAGAAATAAACAATGTGTCATGCACATCAAACAACTAGAAGATAGGCACATTAAAATACATCTCAGATATAATTAAATACACAACATAAAATACATTGAACAAAAAACACAGAGAGTACTTATCTTTGCAAATAAACATTCACTAATTGGATGCAGACCAAGGAAATTCCTCCCAACCATAGACAATGTTTTTCTTTTACTCTCAATAGAAGGTCACCCTCGAGCCAAGGCTATGAATCCACAATAATGGGTCCTAGGCCAAATCTAAAACAGACAACAATTGGCTAACTAGCTCTCAAGTTTCCCAACCACATAGCAAATATAAATTTCCATCTCGCTTTCCCCCTTAGCATGCACACTCGAAAGAAATGAACACCTTTCACTTCCATGTAGTATCTCAGGCTATTCCATTTCTCTCTAGGGCTCCAATGCTACTGGTCAGGAAATCTCCCTACTGGAAACTCCAAGGATTCTCAGTTGTGGAAAGTTCTTTCCGAACTGCCATCAATATCATGCATACAGGAATTTGTTCCCTCCTGGAATGATCAATAATATATTACAACCATATATGAATTTATCTCCTCCTCCATCCCTTCGTTTCCATGCTCCCCCCCCCCAAGAGAAAATGAATTCAGCAAGAGTGAAATGAAGAATTCTAAAATGAAATGATTAACCAAGAGAAACACCCAAACAACGCATGGGAAAGGTTTATATAATTACATGAAAACAAGAACCACATGGCCTTCCTCCCAAGAAGCTCATGTAACCCCTTTTCTCCATAAAATCAATTAGGGGTAAATAAAATATAATAAAATGACTTAGCCCCTTAAGCCCCCTCTCTCGTGGAATCATATCCCCCTATCTCTTTTGTCCTTGTCTATCTTGCAGCTAGCAATGTATTTTATTAATGTATATGAAGTATTACATTTCCTAGGCACTCTGACCCCTTTTCAACTTTACCGGCTCACCGGCCTAAGTCACAATTACATAATACATTATATTTCATAAGGGTTAAAATCAGGGTGTTACATCCCCCTCTCCTTATTTTGGCACTGTCTTCAGTGCACAACACCATTCCAATGTTATTAACATTACAAATCTAGGCTCTTTGGCCTTAATCCACATAGGCAATCCAGACAACTCTTATATACATAGGCACTTTGGCCTAAAATTAGACATGTATACATAGACATTCCAACCCAAAACATATATAATGATCTTTGGAATTTATATTTCTAGAAGTAGTTCCAACCAGCAAGCTCTCCTTCCTTCTCAGCCTGCACAACTCAAATAAATGAACCCCTTTCTCTGCCCTACAGTCCCTCAAGCTATTCCACTTCTCCTTAGGGTTCCAGTGCACTCAACCAAGAAGTTTCAGAGTTGTGGTTTCCAGAGCTCCAACTGCAACAAGTCCACTAGACTTTCTTCATTCCATGCCTTCATCATTGAGATCAATTTCCTTCTGGTGTTCTTTTTCATGATCTTCCAAATTCAACAGTCAACATCTCATCTGTATTATAAAATACAGTCATCATGAGATATTTTTATCACACTTTCAATCATAAATGTCAAATATGTTTTATAGAGGAAAACAAAGTTTCCAAGCATGAGCTTCCAACTCATAATTAGTTTGGCTCTTGCAGCTGCAGGCATCAATCTTTATTACAACAATGCCATACCCAATACCATTATTCTTTTAGTTTTCTCAACCTTCAATTAGCCAAACCAATTGTTAGCATAATCATGTAACAATTTGTAACTATTAATTTCTCAAATCTGTTTTATATAGGAAAATAAAATTTTGAGGCATGACTTTTTATGCTCATAATGTTTGTCTTTTGCAGCTGTAGATATCAGTCTTCCTTCTAGGATTACATCCCTGCCATATCCAATACCATCCTACCTATAGTTTTCCTCAACCTTCACTCAACCAAACAAGTTGTCAGTATCATGCATCTGTATATTTTCATGGAAATAATTACAAACATTCATAAAGTGATCTCAGAATTGTTTACAACAACAATTCAATCACTTCCATTAATACAACTATTAACTAGAATTAACCCATCATTCTTTACACATGTATTATTAGCCAATATTTTACTTCTTTTATCCGCCAATATTTCTATCATTCTGTACCCTTGACACAGCTTTTCCACAATGATTACTTATATAAATAAATAATAATAAATTATATAATAAGTATCTTAAAGGGTCCTAATAAGTACTTATTATGGATATTTGATAATAAGTAAAATAAGTAATGGTAATCGATGGAGAAACCTTAAAATATACTAAATAATTAAATAATGGACCCTAGGGATTGGGTTTTTTTACCACGGGAATTTATATAAAGAGGGAGAAGAAGGAGAAAAAAACATCTCTTTAGTTGGTCTATATAGAGAAATAGGCTAAAGAATTGTTGGTTGAGTGGTGGATTGAGGGATCGAGGGCTCTCAGTCATGATGACAGAGGGGTTGGTTGGGAGGAGATTCATCCCCCACTTCCTATTGTGGTTGATCGAATCGAAGATAAAGGTATGTATACATTTATGAGGTCACTAGATTGTAGGTACATGGTTTTTATGTAAGTCACTCACCCCATTTTCCTAGCAAGTTATGAAATATTGAATCATGTATCTATATTTTATGAGATCTAGTTTGTTAATTGTGGTATTTACCTATATATTAGATTTATCATATTTAGGCTTCTCACACGTGGTCTATAGCTTGGTTCCAACCCTAGGGGATATTGGGATTTCCAATATGTAATCCATGGAAATAGATTTGTATATGTAAAAATGGTTTTGAAACATAAATATGGAAATAAATCTATGGATGAAAGAGGAAGATAGATCTAGTATTCGAAAGAGATATGGTATAGGCTTTGGAATCAAAAGAGATCTCATGGAGATCTATGTTACAATTCAAATCATGTTATTTCTATTCAAATAATTTTTCTTAACAAATAGAACACACATTACCTCCTTGGAATTAGAAACCAAAATGGATAAGTCCTCAAATCTATCCATGTTGTGAGGTCGACAACCAAAAAGAAAACAAGATTTGTTATCATCATGTTGGTTTTGACCATACATCTATTTTTATTTTACAATGGAACATATCCTATTGTATGCAAAGAATAGAAGAGTGTCCATGAATAAATTTTGTTATTTTTGAAAGGATCATGGAAATGGACTTATAGTATACATATTCACTATGATTAATTGTGTGATCAATAAAAAAACATTTTTTAGAGAGATACAATACATCAATACATGGATATGCAACTAAATCTGCTAGTTCCATTTATATGTGATTTCCCTAGGTCATAAGCTAGTTTTTGTTCATTCCTGCTCCCTTTGGATCTAATATTTTGTTACCCTCCAACCTAGCTTATTTGTTTTGAAATCCTAGTCCACTTGGATAGGCTTTAGCTTTTCTCATCCCTAATGAATCATTATGATAGTGATTGGGATACAGTTGAGAGCTTGCAACTTGAGAGTTTAAATTCTCCATGGAAGATGCAATTGGTTCTGCATTACAACTTATTGTTAGCAGTATAATCTCTGGACAAATAGTTGTGTGTAGTTTATCATTAATGTCCTGACTTCCATCTCTATAGATATCATAAACAATTCATGGCATCCATGTCGACAAGTGCAAATAATTGTTTGATTGAATGACATGTTTTCTCTCAAATACGGTCCTATATTTTCAGCACAAGATGCAATGACATTGAAGGATAATGAATGAGTATTCGATGATGAATCCTTCATTTATTTTCTCAGGTTGTTGAGTAAAATAGACAATATTTCCTCTGAGATATCATTGCTTTCACCCAAGAGACCTCTTAAAACAATGAATTGTTTCATATCCTTAGTTGGAATTATAGTTAGGGTTCTGAGCATTCCACTTCTTACCACATAACTGGTCAACTAGTATTCTGAAAATCAATGCAAGGATGTATTGCATAGAAGTGACCATGAGTATTGGCACATTGGTTTATTGGGAGAAATATTTTATTGAATTATATACTTGGTGTGATAAATAATGCATACATAATGACTCATAGTTTCATTCCATATGATAACTTATTCCTGAACTAAGGGTGGTTTGAATTGTCAACAACTAAATGCATAATGAAATGACTATTAGTTGACTTTTCTTTGAGGACGTATCCTCTTGAATAGGAGAAGAATGGTAATACACCAATCTAATTGACTCGAAATAAATTGTGCCCTTGGTTTATATTTCTTCTATAAGAATTTATGTTGCCAACTTGCTAATTTACATAACCAAGTTCAGTGTGCATCTAAGCACATACTTGTCTCACCTTAAACAACTCATCTTTGATTAACATAAATAGATTTATCGTCTAGGGTTCTTAGCTCAGGTGGTTGGGTAGCATGTTTTTAATCCTCCCCACCTGGGTTCAAATCCCACAAAGTGGACATGTTGGCCCATTGTGATAAGGCTAGAAGGGTAGACGCCCCCTGGGATAGAGGTTTCACCTAAGTGGGCTTCGGGACATCTCAGCCCTTGCTAAGTCATAAGTTTCCTACTAGGCACTAGCCTGTGAGCTGTTGGCACTAGCATAGGGATTATAGTGGCAGCCAGTTGGATTTGAACCTAGGCCTAGCCTAAGTAATCCCAGTTGAGTTACTCTTATGTAGAGCCATATTTTCCTTCCCATTGGCTTGGTATCAAATTAGTTTTAGTGGAAATAATTAAAACATGTATTCTTTGCATATAGAATTTTTTGTGTTTCCCCCTTGTTGATTTTTCGTCATTGATGTCTTAGGAGCCATGTATAAAAGTTTGTAACTCAATCAAAAAATAAAATAAAGTTGCCACAATTCGAATACTTCGAATATAGTGGAGTGTGTTTCATGTCTAGTAATTTGAGATTGAGGTGAGGCTTGAACTGAATTGTGGAACATTTCCTTTCAAAGAAAGAAAAGGTGCATTACAATATTCTAAGTTCAAAGGTTCTACATGGCAAAGGATTTTCGAAAATACTTAGCTTTTCCTTATATACTAGGTAATACATTTGAAAAATATATCATAGTATGAATTCATGTGACCTTTATTTGCTTTAAATTTTTTGTTTGTTTGTTTGTTTGTTGGCTATTTTCTCTTTCCCAAAAATTAAGGGGAAATACAAATTTTGAAAAGAAAAGAACCTGTTACAGAGGAACATATAATAATAGAACTTGTAGGAAGAATCCGCCTATTTTTAATTTGCAAAACCCGTTTTATAATCTACTTCTTTCACTCTGAAATTTTGAAGAAAATTGAATCATTCAAAAAAACAAGGGCCTATTATAAATGACCAATTGAGAGTTTAAGACCTTGCTAGTAGAACCGTGTACCAATTCAGTTGTGGCATCAACTCGAATTCTAAGCTCCATCAACTAAAATAAAAAGATGTATGATCTCTACTTCATATGTAAGACATATTCTATGAAGATTTTACTCCTAAAGTTGCAAAGATATGGTCCAACTGTGAACTTTTCCTGGTAACATGTGGCTCTTTGAACTACTAAGGTAGTGATTAAGGACTATATATGTAAGGTTATA
>SNQJ01S0115473.1:0-28033 GCA_010110895.2 Picea sitchensis
AAAATATGTACATGGCCATGACTCCCACATATCGTCAGGTATATTGGGAGTCCCCTAGGTCTCCTGAAACCAATTCTAGATCAGTCGATCGATCACCTGACTGCTATAGTGACACTGAGAACAACACTCGACAAGATACTCTTTAGTTCTTGGGTAATCAGGTAGTGCGACTAAGGGTATGGTCGAGCTTCCTTAGTTGGTGTCTTGAGATATTGGGTCGAGTACTATTGTTCGTACCTACACACATATTAGAGAGCTATAGCACAGGGTAAACCCTTATGTGTAGGAACCCTGAAAAAATTAACCCTTGGGAACGAAACATAACAAAAAAGGAACAACATATATATCTTGTCACGCAACCCTACCTCTTGCATTCTGGTTGCGAAATTCCTACACAAATTTTCCTATTAACAATTTGGGCATTTTGTCACTGCAATAATATTAAGGTCGAAGTATAACTCTGCAAGAGTAGAAGAAAATAGTGGTCCCATCAACACCCTTATTCAGAACCTATCCCATTGGATTCCTTTCTCCTCCTTAATCATTGTGGTACTTATAATTTCTAATCCTTTTTCCCCCATGGACCTAACCCCCTTCCCAACACCCTTATTTACCTCTTATCCCATTGGATTCCTCTAATCTCACTGATCGCAGTGGTATATATCGCTTATCAGCCTTTTTCCAGTGGAACCACTCCCCCTCTTAGGCACCCTCCTCCCCAAATGGCCACCACTCTCAACCAAGACCTAAAAGATGAAATCAAACAGAACAAGGAGAACATCCAGAACTTGACTTTTGACATTGCTTCCATCGATTCCAAATTTTCAAACTTCCAGGACCAATTCAATAAGAAATTTGACACAATGGATACCAAATTCACTAGTGAATTCCACACCATTATAATCCACTCTCAACCAGTTTTTTAACCGATCCTAGGGCCCTCCCTTATCTTACCAACCATCACACTTAGATGGTGTTGACTCCTCCCATACCATGACCTTTAAATACAACTCATTTCATTGTGATCCCCATATTCCCAGAGTTGAGGTCAATAAATTTGATGGCTTAGATACCATGACCTTCCCCCTTCCCATGGTGTCCATGATCATTCCATTCATCTAGTCCCTGATAATATTCCTCCCAGTTTTCTCCCTTACCGTCATCCATTTGCCTAGAAAAATGAAATTTAGAAAATTGTTCACGAATTGCTAGCAGTAGGTGTTATCCGTCTGAGTAACAACCCCTATTCTTCTCCAGTAGTCATGGTACTTAATAAAGAAGGCACTTGGCGCATGTGTCCTGATTTTCGTGCCCTCAACAAAATCACAATCAAGGACAAATTTCTCATCCCTGTCATTGATGACCTTTTGGATGAATTGAGTGGTGCTCGGTGCTTTTCCAAACTTGATATTCATTCTAGATACCACCAGATACATATGAAGGATGAATACATTCCCAAGACTTAATTTTGAATTCATGAGGGTCACTATGAGTTCTTGGTCATGCCCTTTGGCCTGCGTAATGCTCCCTCCACTATTCAAAGTCTCATGAATCATTTCTTCTATCCCTTCCCCCATCAATTTGTCTTAGTTTTATTTGATTATATTCTCATATATATTAAAACTTAACAAGCCCATCTCTCTCATGTGGATCAACTTCTCCATCTACTATCTCAACACCAACGTTTTCTCAAACAACCTAAATGTTCTTTTGGAGCCTCTTAAGTTGAGTACCTCGGTCATATTATCGCGAAGGATGGTGTACGGGTGGATCCTAAGTGAATTGAAGCTATGAAGGATTGGCCTCACCCTAAAAATCTTAAAATCTTGCATAGTTTCATGGGTCTAACATGCTATTATCGCAAGTTTGTTCAAAATTATGGAAAAATTGCAGCTCCTCTCACTTCTCTCCTAAAAAAGAATGCTTTTAGTTGGACTCCAACAACTGATCAATCCTTCCAAGTCTTGAAAGATGCTATGTGCACAACTCCCGTCCTGGAACTACCAGAATTCACCAAAAAATTTGTCCTAGAATGTGATGCGTAGGGAAAGGAATTAGGGTAGTCCTCATGCGATATGTCTTACCTTTGGATTTCACTAGCAAACAAATATCAGAGTGACATTTGGGCCAATCAAACTATGAAAATAAAATGTTGGCTATTCTGCATATAGTGGATCACTGACATCCTTATCTATTGGGGAAAAACTTCCAAATTAAAACTGATCATCGTAGCCTCAAGTATTTTCTAGAACAAAAAATTTCATCCCCGGAGCAAGAAAAATGCGAGACCAAGATGTTTGGATATGAGTATGAGATCATTTATAAGAAGGGAAAATAAAATGTGGTTGTTGATGCTCTTTCAAATAAATATGAAGAAGAAGGGTCCCTCTTTTCCATCTCATTCATTGTAGAAAATTGGCTTCGGACTGCTCGCCAAGAATGGTTGCAAGACCCCAAAATTTCTATCTTGATCCAAAAATTGCAACATGATCCTCAAGCTTCTCCAGGGTACTCTTGGCATAATTAAGAGCTTCACTATAAAGTTTTCCCATATTTAAGCAAAGAATCTAACCTTAAATCCACGATGCTCTCTGAGTTTCATGCTTCATCCGTAGCTGGGCATTCATGGTTTACTAAAACCTATGAATAGGTCAAACATTCTTTTTTTCTGGGACAACATGAAACATGCCATCTGCACCTTTTTGGCTGAATGTGATACCTATCAATGCAATAAGGGATAAACAATCAAAGCTCCATGCACACTCCAACTTCTCTCGATTCCACCTACCATTTGGAGTGATATTTCTATGGATTTCATTGTTGACTTACCTAAATAGGGAAATAAGTCAGTCATAATGGTGGTAGTAGATAATATTTCCAAATATGCACATTTCTATGCTCTTCAACACCCATTTACCGCTTCCAGAGTGGCTCAAATTTTATGGATAATATATTCAAACTCCATGGAATGCCTTATTCTATTATCTCTGACCATGATCCAACTTTCACCTATAATTTTTGGCAAGAATTATTCAAGCTCCAGGGAATCCAATTGCATCTCAGCACCGCCTATCACTGCCAGATTGATGGATAAACTGAAATTGTCAACAAGTGTTTGGAAACATATTTGTGGTGTTTTTCATCCAAGAGAAAGAATTAGTGGGCTCAGTGGTTACCCCTAGCTGAATGGTGGTACAACACATCTTACCATACTTCCACTCACATGACTCCCTTTGAAGCAGTCTATGGGAAAAATCCACCGCTAATTTTCTCCCACATACCAAGTGTCTCCAAGGTTCAGGAGGTTAACAAAAATATTATAGTCCGTGCAACCATTCTCCATACCCTCAAAGAAAATTTGGTCTTGGATTAGAATAACATGAAGCAACAAGTAGATCAGGGTCATTCTGAATGTCAATTTGTTGAAGGGGACACGATGTTTCTTCACATGCAATCTTATAAGCAAACTTCACTCAAATTTGAACATTGTCAGGAACTTTCCCCCAAAATTTATGGTCCGTATACAATTCTCAAGCGAGTGGGGTTTGTGGCCTACCAATTAACTCTACCCAGTCAATCTAAACTTCATCATGTTTTTCATGTCTCATGCTTAAAGAAAGTGATTCAAACTAAACGCCAGAATCAAACCAGTCTCCTTGAGTTGGATGATGAAGGTTCCATTTGGTTGCAGCCCCAAGTAGTCTTGGACCAATGCGATCATCGTCCCCATCAATGCACCATCAAGGAAGTGTTAGTTCAATGTAAGGATACACCTCCAAAATATGCCACCTAGGAGCCGAATACCATTCTGCAACAATTTCCTCATGTCAAGCCTTGAGGACACGACTATTTTCAAGGTGTAGGGCATGTTAGGGACCTAATCTCCCTAACCCCTCACATAGGTAGAATAATATATTTTCCATGTAATAAAAGTCGACATTAGTTAATAAGGAGTATTTAATAATGTGAACAAGTCTAATGTAAGAAGACGTAATAAAAGCTTCCACTTCTAGAAAGATCTTCCACTAGAATGTCCTCTAGAAGATCGAATTAGTATAAATAAGAGTATAAGGCATGATGAATTATTGTCTTGAGAATTATTTTAATAGAGCTATGCTCTATTGGAGGTTTACCCCTCGAAGAGGCAAGTGAACTTGGTTTTCTATCAATAACGGTATCATTTTTGGTGTTATTATTCTCTATATTTTGTTGTTCCGTTGGTATTTTCTACAATATTTATGTTTCTACTTATTATAATACATTTGGTACCTTACACATTTTATCATTCTCAACGCGTTTGTTCATAACATTTGGTATCAGAGCATCGATCTTAGACTTTTGCTGCTTCAAGTGAGTCATCTTAGAAATTTCATTATAAATTTTTTCTGGGATGTTTCATACAGTGACATTTAGAGGTTACTTAGGAGACATATCACGATACGTCTAGTAAAAACAAGTTCTGGTTCGTTATACTTTCAGAGATATATACTATGGAAGATATGGTTTTTGACTCATCCTGAAATTAGTTCTAAATGTGTCATCTTGGAATTTTAGCCATAACTTTTTTTTTCTCAGAAGTTTCAGTCAGTGAAATTTTGAGGAGACTGAGGAGAAATGTCATAGTACAAGGGGTAAAAATTTGAGGTTCTATTTCGTTATATTTTATGATATATCTCATGTGGAAGTTAGGGTTTGTGATTCATTTTGAAATTAGTCTTAGACGATCCATCTTTTTATTTTCACTATAAAAAAATTTCAGTAAAGTTTCAAACTCTGAAATTTTTAGAATCCTAAGGAGACATAATTAATTATAGGTGGAAATATTTTATATTTTGAATCATTACATTTCGTGAGATATACATTGTGGAAGTTGGGGTTGTTTAGTAATCCTAAAATAATCTTAAACACGAGATTTTGGTATTTTTGCTATAAATTTTTATCAAGGAAAGTTCGGACTATTAAATTTTCAGGAGCCTGAGAAGTTATATGAGAATACTATAGGATGAAATTTCAGATTAACAAGGCTTCAAAGTTCAGAGATATATCAAGACAAATGTTAGCCATCCAGACACACTCCAAATTAGGGTTTGAAAGGTATACAACTTGCAATTTGCATAACTTTTGATTGGAGGATATATTCTTGGTGATTCAAAATTTGGGATAAAGAGAGAAATGAGGAGAATTATTATTTTCTCACATGGCAAAGGGTTATACAAGAAATAATATCGGTACTCCTCATAAAAACTCAAACATGGCATCCAAAGAAAATGAACACTTAGAAAACATGTTAACCCAATTAAAGAACCAAGTTGATGAAATGAGTTCTAGTATGTTGAAACAAGTGGATTTATCACATTCTCAGGAATACCTTAAAAAATAAATGAATGAAAATTGAAAACATATGGAAAAGAAGATGAATGAAAGTTGGGAACATACGGAAAACAAGATGGAATAATTGAAACGGTCCATGTATGAGGTGTTCTTAAATACCTTAGATGAGAGACTCCCTAAAGGAGATAACAAGATGCAAGGAAATCATGAAAATAAGGAGAACAAGGTTGTTGAGACTCAATCACATATGGGGATTATTTTGTCACATTGGGAGAGAACAAATATTGAACCTCAGAATCATGGTCATTCATTACTCTAAGATCCACATCATTAGGGCTTCAATTCGACTCTAAGGAACTACTTCATTCCAAAGATCGATATGAGGAAGTCTGATAGTAAAGATCCTATAACATGGATATTCCAGATGGAGTAATACTTTGATCTACACCAAGTGCCAAGTTTACAAAAGGTATGTTATCAGACAAATCGGTAAGTGTGGACACAAACTAATCTCCCTAACTTCAACATGAAGCTAGAGCAAAACAAGGCAGAATACAAACTTCACCTTAGACTTCATTGTCATATAAACTAGTTGAGAGAGGGACAAATGACATACCTTTTAAATGATGCTTGATCCTCTCTAGTGTCCTCCTTGTCGCTCCATATTTGGATTTGTGGGATGGTGAACCTGTTTATGAAGCACAAACCAACAAAGAGAGAGAACAAAGATATATATATTCCAATGAATTCTATGTATAAGATCAAGGAGTTATACAATAAAAGTAAAGACACCTTTATATGGAAGAAATGTATTGCTGCATTATATTAAAGGAAAGTGGAGAATACAACCCATGCCTTGATGTTGCAAGGTCCCTTCCAATGGCTCTTTTCTCCAACACACACACCTTTTCTCCAATGCCTTTGATGAAGAAGATCCACAATCTGACTTAGAGAGCTAAAACAAAGCTATCTCCAGCATAATCTATAACATAATTTTTTAGGCATAAGCAAGCCTTAGCCTTTTCCATATGAGATCCCTCTTTATATATGGTGAAAGAGGGATGGATGAGGAGATTAGGATGATCCCACTAAATTAGAGAAGCGATTAAGATCCAAACCGATCAGAGGCCACCTCATCTTCTAGAAGATTCCATTCTAGAACATTTGTGAATTTCACTTTTCCTCTTGTTCAAGCATCATCTCACCCTATGCACAGGAAGCCTGCGATGATGCCACAGTCCATTTTGGTGCAGCGTGTGATGATCAAACATCATCACACCCCAAGAATAGAGAAGGATGCGACGATCTCCTTTGACATAGTTTTTAAGGAAGAAAAGATAGTCCACTTTTCTCATGGAGAAAGTCTCTTTTAGTGTTTTCAGGGAACATGGAAGTGAGTTATGCACATGACGTCAGTTGATCACTAGGGTGACCAAAATAATGTGTAATAGAATGACCCCCAAAGTATGAAGTTGGAACCTGTGACAGCTGGAATACTTTGTAGAATGTGTGTGTCGAAAACAAGGATTTCATCATTCGGGAACCTGCAAACAATCAAACATCTGCATAATAATATACCATCTTCTGAGGTAGGCATTCCCATAATCAGACTACAAGTGACTCTAATAATAAGCATCAAGTGATTCATGGCCACTAAACATACACTGTGGATCCATGTCATCATGATTCAAAATAGCCACAAGAAATACACTATGGTTCTATGCTCTTAAAGAATTCAAATTCAGACATAGCCACGAGACATACACAGTGGATCTATGCATCAGTACAAACTTATGAATACTCTGTCACAACCTAGACCGATATGGTGAGATCCAGGGTCTTCATTTCCATCGTTCCGAAGTACGAATATAGCCATGTGATTACATTTGTCGAAGTCGAACATGGTAGAAACCACTTGATTACCGGTCATTAATGTAAACCATTAACAAGTGTGAGGGAAATCACCATTGATGTCAATGAATCCCAAGGTACTCTAGTACAATCCAACGAATGTGAATGAATGAGTTGAAGTCGAACACTCGATGGAATATTCCAATCAGGAGTCAATGATCTGAACCCACTGTTGAAAGCGAGGAAACCTGCCATTGAGGCATGCAGGTTCCAAGGTACTAAATGATTTTTAAGTCTTGTTTCCGGATAATGAGTTGATGTTGACAGGAAAAGACTCTTCATAGGAGGGCCTTAATTTATCCCCCATCAATGACATGAAATATGTAACATATTTGAAGTAGATCATTGCATGAAGTGATTTGGAACTGACTTAGGGAAGGTCGACATGGTATAAAATTAAGAACTGCAAATGAATGACTCGATAGCATGATTATTTAGGTTGTACTTCTCTTGAACATATGAACGACATGACAATTGTCTTGGAAACATTGACTCAAGGAGGACCCAACATATGGACTTGTGGATGGTTAAACGAGAGACAAATGGATTTCCTGACCCGGATACAATGATGAGGGGGGGTGTCATGTTCAAGAGAGACTTACAACCACTAACATAAATAAAGATACACATTTCTTTCCCAATTCCCCCCACCATTTCCAGTGAGTACCTCTTTATTTTTACGCAAGCTTGTGGAGGATAACATATGCTTGTAATGTAATCTCATCCTTCATATGAGTCCCATAGAGTATGTTTAATGAACCCTAAGAAGGAGTGGTTCGGTCCCATATGGGCCTTTCGATGCTTGTTTTACGAGTCCAAAGAAGGAAAACTCAGGGGTTTTTCATGTTTAGAGAGTTTGAAAAGCACTTAAAGAAAACTCCAAAATGTTATTTTTCATAAGTTAGTCTGAAGAGACTAAAAAAGAGATAATCTACTGCTCATCATACGTTTTCTTCAAATAATTTTACGAGCGTGAAAAGAACAAGGTCGCTCGACTATCTTTTCGTGTTTAGGGAGCTTGAAAAGAGCTTAAAGGATACTCCGTAGGGTTCGTTTTTCGTATTACCAAAGCGAGTTCGAAAAAGTGATAAAAGGTTACTCGATTGCATTCTCATGGTTTCACGAGCATGAGAAAGAATTAAGACTGTGTTGGGGGTTTTTCCTAAAAAACCCTAAAAGTATATGTACATAAGAAAAACACACAAAAACGACCAAAAATGGAGGATCCATGTCAAACGCCCAGTCCTTGGATCTTTCAATATGTAATAAAAAACACTTTGCAAAGTTCTGTAGACTTAGGGCATAGGTAAAATATTCAAAAAATAATTTAATTTGCAATAGAAAATGGTAAAAAGTAATTAAATAGGTCAAAATAACCCATTTACCATTTATTATTTTGCAATTTCACCCAAATAGTGCCCAAAACCCTCATTTTCTTCCAAATTTCAAGCATCCATTCTGGAGCGCTTGGTGGACCATTTCGCAAACCGCTTCTCTTTTCATGGTTTAAAATTTCATTTTTAATGGTCTAGTTTTGAGTTAAGGTCAATTTTTTGGGAGTCCTTGTGCTTTGAGATTGTCATAGGCTCACGCTATCGTGAACTGCGCTGATCCCAAATCGTCTCAGGGGACACATAGCCGGGGTGTGACCACGTCGCTATGTGTAAAAGCAAGCCCCTGCGATGACCACAACTAAATTTTTGAAAAAATAAAATGAGTTAGGAAAACTTCTAAGATTTTATTTTTGATGAATCTAATCATCCTTTGATGTTGCTTGGCAGGTTTTCCTCAATAAAAATGATTGATTGGAGGGAACGTGAGCACGAGCAAAAAGACTACTTTTCCGGGAATGACCCGAGCACTGTTATGACACTCCGGGAGTGTGGTTTACTCAAATTCTTCAAAGTTCAGGGCATGAGAGCCCAACTGAGATGGTTGGAGTATCCAGTCCACATGTGGGATGTCAATGGACAATGCTTTCATGTGGGTGTGCATACACTCACCTTGGAGATAGATGAAATTTAATTTCTGACGGGGTTATCTCATAGAGGCTCTCGGGTGTCACTCTCGGGAAGCAGGGGTGGAGGAGAACCCATGGACTATTATGTTTCACACCACTGTGTGCCATGTACATAAAAGCATAGTGGCAAGGTTTCCATTAAGGATGTTCGAGATTTACCATTGAGAACCATCCTCTATACTATCATCTGGATGGCAGGGAGTGTGGCTCCCCACATGGCTTTACAAATCCACTTTCAGTACGCTATAGAATGCATGGAGCCCTGGGTATTCAATTGGTGTGAGGGTCTCTTGAAGAACATGAAGACGCAACTGACAAAGTGTCAGAATGGTCGGTTCAAATAGTTTAGCTATGGATCCATTTTAGTATCCTTCTTCCTGGAGAGGGTCCTCATCTTAGGTCTACAGGTGGAGTGGGGCATACCCTCTCCACAAGATCCAAGGATGAAAAGATGGGTGGATTTGATGGCTCATCATGACGACATGCCTATCATCAAATATGATGAAGATTTCTTCTAGTGGCTGAGAGATCAACTAATCTTGGTGGAGGACTATGCTTATGCCAGGATGAACTTCCGTGGGGATCCTGACTTAGCTCTACCTGAGGGATATCAGTGGGAAGATATAGGTAAGATGAAAATTTCATTATATGATTCTTTTGATATTCTAGTTATAAAATGTTTTTGTCATTTATCCAAGACTAATCAAGTGCTCTCAATAATGTAGATGTGGCGCCTTATTGTCCTCCAGGATCATCTCCCATTCAGAGGCGAGGAGAGATAGGCACCGTGGTGGGTCGAGGAGTGGTTGCTGAAGATCTCAAGGAGATCGAGAAGAACTTAGAGGGATTAACCATGAACATCCCTGATATCACGGTTGACGAACTACCTTGGTGCTACCAATGCCATATAGTTGGCGTATTGACATCTATTGGTCGACTCTCTGTAGAGTGGCACGGGCATTCATTTGTTGCAACAAGCAACATCCATGATGCTTTTGTATATGAAGCCATGAGCTTCACTATTTTGATATTTTGATCTTTGGACAAACATTTTTTGTAACTTTTGACGTATTAATATAAAGTTCTTACCGGCTTACTTGTATTTTTAAAAATGTGTGTTTGGATTTATAAATGGCACAAATGTCAATCTAACACATAATTATCCAATGCATCTGTCAATGTGTTTAGACATCTAGGAATATGTTGATACTCAATATAATCAAAATGTCTTTCAAAGAGGCAAATTCTTAAGTAAACCTGTAACAATGTAGGACTTCAGATGGAATAAACGTTACTCAATTGCAAGACTACTAACTTTGAATCAAGTCATACAATAAGATGACAGATGCCAAATGAAATGGAATTAGTTAATAAATCGATAACTACATTGTATTCCGTGATATTATTAGTTGCACAACCAAGGCAAACACCGTGTAGACTGATCAATTCATCCGTAGGTGCATAGATTGCCCATGCAACATACGCTAGGTTTTGAGTACTACAACTAGCACCATTAGCAAAGCCGATATATGGTAGCGAAGACATCGACATCTGGAAACTAAGCAGAATGTGAGGTAAGCAACTAAAAGGTGGAACAAAAACGAAAAAAACACACTAGAGTATGATACACTAAAAATACAAAGCACTCATGCAAAAATAATTTAAGCATAGTACTTCTTCAATTAAAGCCCATTTCTAGGTTCACTCAAAGGAATTCCATCATAATCTACCAACTCATAAGCCCCTTTATCCAACACTTGTTTAACAATATAAGGTCCACACCACATGGGCTTGAATTTACTGACCCCTAATAAGTCATGATCATGTTCACAAAGGAGAACCAAATCACCCTCAGAAAAAACACATGGTTTGACATGCTTTTCATATTGAGCTTTGACACGTTTCTTCTAAGTTTCAATGACTAAGGCAAAATCACGACGAGTCTCATCTAATTGCATCAAATACAAGAGATGTTCCTCTTCGACAGAGGTGTTAGGGAGAAGTTTGACAACTAGTTTTAAAGATGAGATTTCAAATTCAATCGACAGAATAACTTCGATACCATATACTAACTGGAAAGGTGTGAACCCTGTGGCAGATTTAACGGATGTCCGATTGGCCCACAATGTCGAGAAGAGCATCATGTGGCAACTTGACTTGTGAATTCGTATCATCCGTCGAAGCATAGTAGTGAGAACTTTGTTAATTGCTTCAACCTGGCCATTGGCCCGCAGATAGTAAGGTGTTGATTTTTCATGTCGAAGACCCAACTTCTCGGTAAGTTCAAACATCATGAAATTGTGAAAATGACTACCATGGTTAGTGACAATGGCTTGAGGGACACCAGATCTAGTAATGATATGATTGAATATGAACAATGCTGCAGTTTTCCGAGTATTATCAAATGTAGGCATCGCCTCAGCCCATTTAGTGAAATAATTCACGGCTACGATAATGTATCCATGCCCCCCGACCAAGTGAGGGTTACATGTCATGAAGTCAATGCCCCATTTATCGAATGGACCAACGAAAACTACAGGGTAAAGAGGAGCATGATGAGATCGGATCTTATTGTTATACGTTTGGCAAGTGTGGCATTTATGAACGATAATAATGCAATCCTTAAACAATGAAGGCCAGAAGTAACTGTTATCGGACTAATCGGTAGGTGTGGACACTAATTGATCTCCCTAGATCCACCTGGATCTAGAACAAAACAGGATAGGACATGACTCTTTCCCTAAGTTTTGACCATTGAATCAACTAGTAGGAAGGAACAAGTAACATACCTTTATATCGCTTCCTAGGGTCTCTGTTGCTCCCGCTTCGCTTCGGTGCTCTCGTGAAGTCAAGACCAAGACAACACAAACCAACCAAAGTGAAGATAGCACAATATATTCAACAGTTAACCTATGTGTAGGATCAAGGAATTACACAATAAAGTGAGATTAGCTTTATGGGAAAGGGACATGCCACTGTATCATATTAATGGAAAGTAAAGATTACAACCGGAGCCTTGATGTCACAAACTTCCTTTCGATAGCCCTTGGCTCCAACACACACACTTGCTCAATCTTTGTATGAAGAAGATCAAATCCTCTTCGTAGACTTGCTAGGGTCTCCAAGCTGCTGTTCAAGCTTCAGTCCTTCACACAATTCTTTTCACCAATTCTCCAATGAATCTTGCTTAACCTTTTCCATGGGAATTCCCTCAATATATAGGAGAGAATGAATTAGTTACTTGGATAAGAATGATCCCAAAATATCAGGGAATTCAGTACTAGGATAACCATTCGAATGCCAACCCATCCTTCTAGAAGATTCCCTTCTAGAAGCATCGGGAATTCATCTTTTTCATGCTTTAGGAAGAGTTCGCACCCTATCAGTTCAACACAGTGTGAGAAGTTCGCACCCTGGCTTAAGGTAGCCTGCGAGAATCATACATTCTCGCACCCAAATGTATTAGCAGCCTGTGAACCTTCCTCAAAAATGAGTTTTCTGGGAAGAGATGAAAGTAACTTTTCTCAGGAGAAAGTTATTATGAAGAGCCTGAGTACACCATCATCAATACATCATCATGAAGACCAAAATCATGGGTAACAGTAACCAACTAGTAAGATATTTTGGGCAGTGGCATACCCAAACATATGACTGCCACATGCTCTAGAATGACAATCATTTAAAGCTTTCTTAGCTTCAACATAGGTTAGACATCATCGAAATATGGAATCAATACCATGACGATAAAGGGTATCACCAAGGATAATGAATTGACGAGATTGATACCGAATACGATGATGATCTTCACTAGAAAGATCGGGATTGAAATTTTGGGTTTGGAGAGAAATGATAATGTCTCCATACCATATGTCATTAGAACTGATCATAAAGAGAGACTCATCAGGAAAGGAATCCTCTGCCATAGTTTCTGTCTCAATAGAGGGAAGATCACATATCAACTCGAAAAAAACCAAAGATTTCTTTGATTTGGCTCGCTTAAACTCCAAATCAAACTCCTGGAGAATCACTATCCATTTGGAGTATTCCCCCCCCAAAAATTGTCGAGTAAGGATGTGTTGCACATGGTTGCAATCGAAAATGATGGTGGTTTTGCGCAATAAGATATAATGATGAAAACGTTGAACATCTTGAACAACTACCAAGACTAGTTTTTCCACATGCAGATATTTGGTTTCGATGGTCGTGAGACTCTGACTCAAATAGTAGATAACATGTTCATCGTGCGAATCATCCTCTTGGAATAGAACCATAGCTATGGTAGAGTTCGAAGCAACTAAGTATAATAAATAATCTCGACTATAATTGAGAGGAAATAAGAGTGGTGTACGGGTTAAGGCAAGTTTCAAAGCTTCAAAGGATTTGTTGGCAGTGTCGTTCCATACAAAATCGTGACCCTTCTTAAGAAGTCGAGTAAAACCTTTTGTTAATTCAGCATAATTTGGGATGAATCGATGTAAAAACTGTGCCTTCCCTTACAAACTTTGGAGTTGGCGTAAGGTAGAAGGAGGAGGAAAATTGAGAATAGCTTTGACCTTCAAAGGGTCCACCCTAATCCCATGTATAGAAACGATAAAACCAAGAAGTCGTCCAGACTCCACACAAAAAATTCATTTATGTGGATTCAATCATATACGATAATAACGACAACGTAGGAAAATGGCTCGTAAGTGTGCCGGGTGATCTTGGCAATGCATGGAATGCACCGGTAAATCATCTAGGTAAGGTTGTACAATGTGCTTAATATCATGAAAAGCGTAAGACATAGTGTGTTGAAAAGTGCACCATCATTCTTGAGACCAAAAGGTAGTTTCCAGTATGTGAAGGTTCCCCAAGGGAAA
The DNA here is from genome assembly GCA_010110895.2 of Picea sitchensis. NCBI lineage: Eukaryota > Viridiplantae > Streptophyta > Pinopsida > Pinales > Pinaceae > Picea > Picea sitchensis. The sequence goes on from SNQJ01S0115473.1 coordinate 14,122, forward strand.
ATAAAAGTAGTCTTATGTTGATCCACAGGTAAAATATTGATTTGGTTATAGCCGGAGAAACCATCCATCAAAGAGAAGATTTCACTCCCAGCACAATCGTCAACGATCTGGTCAACGAAAGGGGTTGGATAATTATCTTTGGGACAAGCCTTGTTGATATCCCTATAATCTACACAAACACAGATCATTCCTTGTTTCTTCATAACTAGAACAAGATCAAACACCCAATCTGTCAAAGCCATAGGATAGACAAAATCAGATTTAAGAAGTTTTTCAACTTCGAGTTTAATAGCAGCAGCTTTGCGTGGATGTACTGGGCAAATTCTCTGTCGAATGAGTTTAGCGTCAGGGTAAGTCTTAATCTTGTGTACAACAATATATGGATCAATTCTAGGCATCTCTTCGTAACTTTAGGAAAAAACATCACAAAATTCTTGGAAAAGGGCCTTGTAAATTCAGATCTCATCAACAAAACATGAGGCACCGATATGAACATTTTCCATGATTCTAGGTTTAATCGAAATATCTAGAGGGATAGTGGGTGAAATATTACCCAAGTTCCCTTCGTACAAAATATCATGTGTTGGTTCAGGAACACGGGAAATAGTAACGATAGTAGACAGATTCAAAATCCGTTGGTAACTCTCTATGGTCTCGGGTTCCAAGAAGAGGACAGAACGATGATGCCCATCATCCCATGGGGTATCTTCCATAGACATGACTGTCATGATCATCTCATTAGTGTGAAATACCACATGAAACAAACCTAGAGACGTGTCTAAGAGAGAATGAGGAGAAGGAGTTGTCGATTGAATAACTTGATAAGCCAATTCTACCGAACTTAAAGGCATTCGGTCGCTGTAACGGAGATAGTCGTCAGAGCTAGGTACTATCCAAGGGTGATAAGACTTGGGGATTTCACCAACAATGGTCGAGATCATGTTAATCGAAGTGACAAAATGAGTAGGAATATCAGGTGGTGGAATGGGGAACGTACTCATTAACAATGAATCCTTTAGAAGACCCACACCGACATTCTCATAACCGGGAGGTGTTTTCGCAATGAAAGGTACGTTACTAGTACATGAATCGGATTTAAAGAAGGGAAGTTAATCGACAGTAAAAACTTTTCCTTGGTGAGGGAAACATATCACACAGAAAAGAGTAGAAACAAATGCATGCATGGAATCAATCCAGCTATGGCCAAGTAGAAGGTTGTAATCGAGAGGTGCATAAAATACCTCAACCTCAACAGTAACCGCTTTGCCTTCTAACGTAATAGATAACGAAGGAAGAACTCCATAAGGTTTAAACCCTGTACCATTAAATTTTTTTAGATTATTGTGTGACTCAGTAAGGGCAAGAGAGCCAATGGATTTCCAACAAGTGACAAACATGATGCAAGTCGAGGCTCCTTCATCAATAACGGTTCAAAAAATATTCTTGTTTTCCACAATGACTTGTATTTGAAATTCTAATTGAGGAGGGAGCCTTAGAATATGATCTTCCAAGTCAAATATTATCAAGTTCTTATCGGTAGGATCAATTCCACCAATAACCTTTAATAGTGCTTTACGATGCGTAGGGAAACTTTGAAGGACTTCGAGAGTCGACATCGTAGAAGGTGCATGTGCAAGATCTTCTACAATACTGTAGTTTTGAGCGGCACGTGCGTGAGGATTAAATGATGACTTACAAACAATTCTCTTAGGAGGAGGACAAAGTACTGTATCTAGACTCAGTCGTTCGAGATGAAGAGGAATGTTGGGAGGTGAAGTTGATGGAGGAGGTTGAACCAATGGAGGTGGAGAATCATCAACTTTCTCTTTCGGAAGAGAATAATCTTTGGCTCGAGTAGCGACTGCAACTTCGTTCTTCTTGGAGTCACCGGTACACATAAGTACATAAGATGTGGTAGAGGGAGAAGGTTGGTCATGAATGACCAATTGGGCCTGCTGATGAGAAAGAAAAGGTTGTAAAAAAATGACGGGTGTAGGAGGTGTCCCGGTCCCTTGCAAGAACTTAGTAACCTCAACACGTCATGGACAATCTTTCGTATAATGATCCTCACCACAGATAAGACAAGGATAACGAGGTTTTCACTTTTCTTTGTCATCAACAGGCCGAGTATTGGGTTTATCAGATTGTTGATTATTATTTTTATCCTCCTTATTCTTACCCTTCCCTTTCTTTTTATTTTGATTTTTACCGGTAGGTGTGTATTGAACCGTGTTAACCTAAGAGGTTTTACTAGGAGAAGGAGTCAGAGGAGGAGTATTTTGTACATTAGCAGAAGTAGATTTGGAATTGGAATGAATGGCATTTTTAGATGAAGTATCAACCTGAAGTGTGCCAATCACGTCATCAACAACATGAGAAGCCACTGGAGGTGTTGAGGTTGGATTTGTAGACGGGCGAGGAGCATCAAGGATCAAGTCATATAGTGTGCCCATTTGTGAATAAACGAGATCTAAGTATTGAGCATGACTAATCGCCTACTCTTCAGTAACGACACCACATATGGAAAGATCATAGGCTATAGGAATGATGAGTGACTTGGTAAACCACTCGGCCAATAGTTGATCAAGAAGGGGAACTTTGATTAAGCATCTTCTCCTCACCCACTCGTGAATATGATCGAAAATGTGAGTAGATGAGGATTGTTTAAATGAACTCAAAATTTCATTTCCTGTCTCATATCGGATCGGTAACTGGTAATGTGTTAAGAAATCCATAGCTAAGGTGTTGAAGTCATTGAACAATCCTCGTGGAAATTCGATATACCATTTGGCTATCGAACCCGTAAGAGTTTATTGTAAAAGATGTAATCTAATGGAGTCATCCATCAAGAAGTTGGATGAACACCAAAGATGAAAATTCATGATGTGATTATTTGGGTCGTCTCCTGATCGAACGTCAAACTTAGGAATTTCTTATGGTAACTTGGAAGGTATAACCGACCAATAAGGAGAATGCAAGATAGGATCATTCAAAATCCTAGATAAATCTGGTAAATCCAAAGTAGCAAGAAATGACAATTGTCTGTTCACTTGAAGAAACTGGTAATTTTGAGGAGGTAATCCCGTAGGTATACCAGTGGGACCATAAGAAGTCTGTAGATAGTTAGAGGGTCCTGTCAAATTCGGTGTTGGAGGGTTTTGAGTCAAATATCCAACATGAGTTGGTTGATTGGGTATGCTTCCTTGGAAAGGAGCATTAGACTGAAAATATTGACCCCAAGTAGGATTCATAGGACCTGGATATGATTGCCCGGGATTAGGGGGTACAAAAGAATTAACTTGAGGAGTTTTCCCCCTAGGCGGTTGTTGATTTCCTTGGAAAGGAAAATTCCAAGGCTGAGATTGTAATCCAAGGATATATTGTCGTACACTGGGTTATGACCCCCAACTTGGGGTTTCCCCCCAACTTGAGGTTGGCCTCCAACATGAATTTGAAAACTAGAAGTGACATAATGACTTGTGCCTCTAACTTGATTGGAGCTACTTGGGCCAAGATGATTAGATCCTTGAGGTGGAGGTTGAGTATGAATGTTAGGCCCCCTGGAGAGAACCTGGGTAGGTGTAAGAACAAAAATGATAGAAGCATTATATCTAGGGGGAACAAAAATACTAGGCCCTCTGGATGGACTATGGGCAGGATTAGAAATAGAAGTGTTAAGAGAGTTATACCCAGGTGGAAGTGACATATTTGATCTAAACGGAACTGGTGTTCCAATAGGAAATTGGGTGATTACCGGACTTCCGATAGAAACATGCGTAACTTGTGGGACCATGGTAGAGCTAGAGAGATGGAGGGGAAGAATTGTATGAGAACCAACCAACAATTGGTCTGAAACTGTGACAAAATTACTGGTCGTGCCAGTAAAATGATCTAAAGGTACTGTATAAGCAGTGGAAGTCACAGGCATATGTGATTCCATCGGTTGATTATGACTCATTCCTATTTTATCAAAAATGACGTGTCTTGAAGATGTCCTCCAAAGAAAACAGACAGGGACAAAGCTAGGATTAAAAAGTCCAACAATATGAACCAAAGTTCTAAACGACTCACTCTGTAAGGGTGGATCATCTACACTAGAATTTGCATAAGGTCCACTAGGTATTCTAGTATAATCTTCAGCAAAAACTTCTCTCGATGAATTTATCCGGAGCAAAAGTGGATCTTGTACAACACTCAATAATAGATTTACAAGAAGTATTGAATCCTCCAATGGAGTAGAACTTCCAATCTCAGAGGCTACGTCATTATTGACTGCTCCTTTAGGAGAACCCTCTAGTGAGTTAGGAAGCAAAGGAGCGTATTCTTCCTGACCTTTCAGAGGTAACCCTTGCATCCTACGTGAACGACGAGGGCCGATGTTGGCCACACCAAATAAAGAATGAAATAAATCTATGGCCAAATAGAGAAACAAACAACACTCACTAATAAAATATAGATATCAAACATGCAAATAAACCTTCTTATTTCAAAGTCACTAGTTGGTGATGAAATCCAACATCGTGAAATCAAGACAAGAAGGGGCTGGGATAAAGCGGGTGGAAAAGTTGCGTTGATGACCTACTTAACGGACTTACACCCTGGTGCAAGCTCCCACACATAATCATGGGTATACCCTCCAAGGAGCCCGAGTGAGTTTGGCCAACGTCGATTCCAGGTACCGTAAATACTTTCCTCTCCATAGTCACCTTGTGTAAACACTCTAAAGAGATAAGCCACTAAGGTTACCAATTACGACAATGATGCTTGGGGTAGCAGTCAACAGTCCGATCCATGCGCAAGGGCAGGGTATCTAAGCCCGAAATCAACTCGATAAGGTTCCCACAAGATTTTCTTCTCAAGTGACCCCCAATAATATGCATAATCTCTACACTAAGACCAACAAAGAAGGGTGAGTAACTCTGCCGACCCTAATGGGACCTCGTGATTGACCCTTGTGTTAGAAGGGATTCCCAGGACAAAATATAGAAAGTGGATTTGAACTCTCCCTATCACAAGATACTATCGCGTGTTTTGATGCTTTGGAGAGTGTGCATCACAACCTATTCCAAAGCGCTATCCTAACTAATTTTGGTGTATAAAATTTCTAGAAAATAAAAGTTGCTAATAGATTTTAAAATTACGCTGAATTTTAACGGTTGTTGCTTACTCAAAAAGGGAAATGGAAATGAAACCGATGATGTATTTGACCTTCACACAATAAAATGTGAAAAGAGATGCTATGCAATCGTTTCATTTGATGAACTCTAATTACAATAGGGAGAAGGTTTCTCTTTCCAGAATACAAAAGTTACAAAGCACAATTTCTCAATCTTTGAATGATATGGATTCCAAACAATCAAAACTACTAAATCTTCCAATTTTCTCTTTTCAACAAATATTTGAATGCAAAATATTTCTTACAAAGACTACTGAAAAGAAGAATAAACTTCAGTCCTTTCCTTTTCAAATCAGAACAAAGACCTAATCCAAAAAAGAAAGAATGGTCTAAGAAGATTGATGCATTCTCAACACTATTTCCCAAATCAAACTCATAATACAAGAAAAAAATGAAAAGATAAGAAAACTATTTGTTGAATGCAAACAAGAATTGTTTCTTAATCAACAACAATCCAAAACTTAAAATCAATCCAAAACTCAAAGAGATCAAGACCAACTTATCACACAAGAACTCAGGATCAAAGCCTTGAGATTATACCCTTGCAGTAAGAAGTAAAAGATGAAATTTACAAAGCTTATGAAGAAGACTCTTAATTCTTGAAAATCAATCAAATTCAGGCTTAAAATATGAAAACCAATCATTCACCAAAGCTATAATTTCATCCCAAGTAGTAAAGACAAATCTGGGCAAAGAAAATAAAGTTGACTGTCACTCCAACAATTCCTACAAGAATCGTCGCAGGATGTAGAAGGGTACAGTGCAAAGATGAAGGATCGTCACAGGCTGAAAGTAAGACACAGTGCGATGTCGTCGCCCTGGTTCACACAAGCAGAGTGTGACGATGAAGAATTGTTGCAGGTTGAAAATAAGACACAATGTGACGATGTATGAATATAAGGAAAATTTGAAAAAATGATAAAGTTTCTCAATGAACCTTCAAAACCATGTAGTCAATATGGATCACCCATAGACTCAGAGAATGAAATTGATCAAAAGAAGGCAGGCTCAAAGAAAATAAGAAGAAAAAACCAAAATAATTTGATCCTCAGTATGGTTGCCAATTTTTTTATCGGACAAATCGGTAAGTGCAGACACAAACTAATCTCCCTAACTTCAACAGGAAGCTAGAACAAAAGAAGGCAGAATACAAACTTCACCTTAGACTTCATTGTCATATAAACTAGTTTTAGAGAGGGACAACTAACATACCTTTTAAATGACGCTTGATCCTCGCTAGTGTCGTCCTTGCCACTCCATCTTTGGATTTGTGGTATGGTGAACCTGTTTATTAATCACAAACCAACAAAGAGAGAGAACAAAGATATATATATTCCAATGAATTCTATGTATGAGATCAAGGAGTTATACAATAAAAGTAAAGACACCTTTATAAGGAAGAAATGTATTGCTGCATTATATTAAAGGAAAGTGGAGAATACAACCCATGCCTTGATGTTGCAAGGTCCCTTCCAATGACTCTTTGCTCCAACACACACACCTTTGCTCCAATTCCTTTGATGAAGAATATCCACAATCTGACTTAGAGAGCTAAAGAAAAGCTATCTCCAATATAATCTATAGCATAATTCTTCAGGCATAAGAAATCCTTAGCCTTTTCCATAAGAGATCCCTCTTTATATAGGGTGAAAGAGGGATGTATGAGGAGATTAGGATGATCCCACTAAATCAGAGAAGCGAGTAAGATCCAAACCGATTGGAGGCCACCTCATCTTCTAGAAGATTCCCTTATAGAACATTCATGAATTTCACTTTTCCTCATGTTTAAGAATCGTCGCACCCCATGCATAGGCAGCCCGTGACAACGCCGCAGTCCATTTTGGTGTAGCGTGCGACGATCAAGCATCGTTGCACCCCAAGAACAAAACAGGATGTGACGATCTCCTTTGACATAGTTTTTAAGGAAGAAAATCTGATCCAGTTTTCTCATGGAGAAAGTCTCTTTTAGTGTTTTCAGGGAACATGGAAGTGATTTATGCACATGTCGTCAGTTGATCACTAGGGTGACCAAAATAATGTGTAACAGGTACCTATTGCATCCTTGTATTTAGAAAATGATCAATTTGTTTGGTATCACTGGCTTTGTGAAAGAAAAAAGAATTCTATTATCTCTTGGTCCATTTTTATGGATGAATTGATATCACATTATGGGGATATTATGATCAATAGATTCTTTATTCAATTGATAAATATTCGGAAAAAAACTCGAATTACAGAGCACATTCAACAATTCCAAAATCTTATTCTCAGGGTAAAGAACATTCATGAGGACATTTTTTTATATCTCTTTATGGGCACTTTAAAGGAGAACATTCCCTAGAGCAAGATTTCAGTATGGAAAGGAAAGTGGAAAACAAAAATATGACTACTAGAAGGGTGGCCACTAACAACTATAGAGAACACCATGTTCCCTTTCCTAACCATACTCAACAAATAAGATTAACACCTCAAAAATGGATGAAACAAGAGCAAAGGGACTATGTTTCAATTGTGATAGAAAGTATAGTAAGGGGCATAAATGCAGTGAGAAGAAATTGTTCTACATAGATCCTGAAGAGGAATAAGATCAAGAATTGGAAGCATCACAACAACTAGATCTAGAAGAGACTACTCCAAAAATATCTTGTCATGCATTGGTCGACATCAATACTCCACAAACCCTCAAGATACAAGGATACATCAAAAAGAAAAAGGTAACAATGTTGATTTACTCTGGTAGTACCCATAACTTCATCAATTACAAAGCAGAAAAACATCTCAATTGCTTTGTATTTCCAACACTAGAGTTTCAAGTAATGATTGTAGATGGAGGTACCATAAATTGTTTTGGGAAGTGCCATAATATTAATCTCAATAGGGGGGAGTATTTATTGGATATTTCCATGATTTCCATCCAAATGGGTGGTGTTGATTTTAAATTAGGGGTTTAATGGTTACAATCATTGGGAATAATGGACCTTAATTTTCAATATCTTTTCATGAGATTCTCCTTAGAAGGCAAAGAAATTGAGCTTAGAGGTATCCAAGGGAAACCCTATAAGGTGATAAGCTCTAATAGCATGAAAAAATTACTTAGAAAGGAACACCATGGTGTAATTGCACAATTGTGATCACTAGATGTTCAACCATCTATATCCTCCACTCCAGTGGATCTCCAAATAGTTATCAACAACCATTCCAAGGTATTTGGAGACACGCATAAGGGTCTTCCACCTGCTCGAGATCATGACTGTTATGACCCAAGGGGGGCATATATGGGGTTAAATGTGTATGATATGACCCCAGGGGGGGAATGTATGGGGTTAAATGTGCATTTAATGTGTAAATATATATGTAATAGGGTCAACCTAATAGTAAATGGGCCTCATGTGTAGGTGTGAATAGGTATATATAGAGAGACTGTATTCATTATTGAGGACATGTGAATTGTGATGTATGAATGCATTTGGATATTTGGAGGAGGTTCTCCAATTATTTAAGGACTTATTGTGTAACTTTTCTCTCTTTTCTATCTTGGATTTATGCTCCTTGCTCACATCTATGTACATGGTGTGTACTTTTGTTCTATTCTGATATTTTAAGCAGTTGGAACATTACATTTGGTTTCAAAGCACCGATCCTAGGGTTTTTCTTCCCCAAGCAAGTCATCTCAGAATTTTTTCTATAAATGTTTTTATGGGCCGCTTCAGATAGTGAAACTTAGACATTACTTACAAGACATATTAAAGTACATGTGGTACAAATTTCAGCTTCTAGGTCATTATTCTTTCGGAGATATACCCTATGGAAGATAGGGTTTTTGACTAGTCCTATAACTAGTCTCAAACATGTGTTTTAGGTAAAAAAGTCATATATTCTTCAGAGAGGATCCAAATTCAGTGAAACTAGTCACATTTGAAAAGGACAGTCCATAGTTTTTCTGGTACAATTTTAAGAATCATGTATCAAAAATTGGACACACAACGTTTTGTACAAGTTCACCCTTTTGGAAAGGCCAAAAATCAACGAGGTTTGGGAAAGTTACCATAAATTTAATTTGACACGTCCAATTTTGGTCAGATCCATGACATTACAAAGAAGACATATTAGAGTACTACAAGCTGAAAATTCAGATTCAAAGGGGCCGAAATTTCAGAAATACATTAGAAGGAAGGTCGGCCAAAAGAACAAACTCCAAATCAAGATTTAAGGTATGTTCATTTAAAACTATAATAAATTTTGATTGGAATGTCCAATTGAGATGATTCAAAAGCCATTGGAAAGAGAAAACATAGAATATTATATTGGAACAAGGACTATAACTCTTTTAGATCATTTTTCTTAATATATTAAATTTTTAAGTGAATGTTTGGGTTAGACCTCAATTAAGCATCAATGTCAATGCCTAAGTTTAGTTGAGATGAAGATAAAGATGAAATCAATCCCAGGGAATGGTTGGGGATGATAAAGAAAATTGATTTGACACTTTTTATGACAACAATTTTCTTCACCAGTGAAGCTTTCAAGTGGCGAGATAACCTTGTTAAAGGTACTAAACTCTCTCCCACATGGGAAAATTTTGAAAATCTCTTCTCAAATAAATGGATTACGGATACAAAAATGGAGGCAATGTTCATAATTCAAGAGGAGTTAAAAGAAGGAAAAGAAGAGATGAAGAAGAAGGGTGATGATCTATCTAAGATAGAAGACCTTAATGAAGCACTTGTTAAAGAGGTTCAAAAATTAAAATAAGGAATGAGTAGTAAAGGGAAGTGGGAAAAGGATGAGGCAAGGGAAGAATTGAAAAACAAATATGAAGAAATATGTAGATTATAGAACCATAATAAAAAAATTATTGGATGAGGTTAAGAGATTGAAAGAAGAAAAGAAGCATTGTCAAAATCAAGAAAAAAAAATGATCTTGGATAAAGAATCTGTTGGGCATATTTTCATTGATGTGTTGCAATTGTTATAAACAATCGAAGTCATTGTGATGTGATGATGAGTTGTTATGATGAATTTTCATTGATGACAAATAAGGTGCAAAACAACATTAATCAAAGCTCAGAAGGAAAAGCGCATTGCATAAATGCTATCGGGATTGAAATCCCCATAGTAAAAATCCAAAAGAATCGAGGAGGAATTTTGTCCATTGATGTAGTTTTTGGGACAAACCAAGACCGTCAGATTGAGGGGAAGTCAGAGGTTGGGAAGAATTATATCTCAACTAAAATATTTGAAGTAATATCTTTAGAAGGTTTTCCAGTTGTTAAGATCAAGGAGGGACTTCAGATGAATTCTCGACCATCCGATCGAGTAAAGTGGAAGGATATGATAAGTAAGGCCAAAGGATCGAGGTCCCAAGTAGTCGAATTCCAAACAACCGTTGCATTGTGTTAAGTTTTTTGTGTTAAAAAAGGACCATTAGATGAAGTCAATTTACTCGAGTTTTTATCTTCGGGGAATCTCACTCCGGGAGAATTGGGATGTGGGAAAAAGAGAATAACCCGACGTCCCGAAGGCCGAAATGAATTTGGACCATTGATCTAGAACTGATCATAGTCGTTGGATGAAGCCAAGTGGAAGGATAGCGTAAGCACTTCCATGTTGACCACTTCGGCGTTGACCAACTCTGATGAAAATTGGAGCAACAATTACCTGGACCTGCGAAGCCCCGAAGTCTCGAAGTCATGAAATTTCGTCAACCATCATATCAGAGGAAGAGAAGGGAAATCCTGTCAACCATTGATCTATTCAGAGTGCACCAAGGATGAAACTGGTCAACTTCAGAGAAAAAGAGACTAGAACGGGTAAGTGTACCTGAAGGCCGAAGCCTCGAAGTCATGAAAAACGTTGATCTAGAATGAAATATGATAGCCGTCAGATCTGGGAGTTGCAGAGGAGGACCGTCGGATCTCAATAAGGGTAGATCAACGACGGGGAGACATTGCGGGATAGAAGGGTTGAGTTAACGATCACGCAAGTTTCGGTTCCACAGTCCACATAAACCATCGATCATCACCTACAAATAGATCAACGGTTGGCATCGATCCTACTATCAATGATCAGTTTCTATTATGAAATTCGGGAAAGGGTTTAAACATCGTGCTAGTCGAGACTCCGCAATCCTTCCTAGACATATATCTTCACGATCGATTTAATCACAATCGTCGATTATCACTCAAGGATTTGAGTCGAGGTCATAGCTTTTAGTCATACGAAGGGAGGATAGAGGCCCTTCGGGCTAGTTGACTATGACACATGGTGCAATCAGATGATGACAAGTGTCAAGGCCCAGTTGTCATTTTAGGTATGCGTAAGTCACGAATCTAAGTGACATGTGGAAACCACTCGGCTAGTTCCACATCAACAGTGATGTCAGCAAGTCACATCACTCCTGGAGTATTCCCTTCAGGGATATCCAGTTCCTCCTACCAGCAACTACCTGAAGCGCCAAAGACCGAAGTTAATGATGGTCGTTGATCTAAGATCCTCCGAGTTCTCACATGACCATTAGATCAAACATAATGGAAGGATAGAGTAAGCATGAGATGCTAACCGATAACAAGTAATCATCGTAGTATTATGACTTATTCAGTAGGTAAACACTCCCAAGGGATTGAGCTTCTCAGAGTTCGAGTAGCCCGTAGCCCCGGAGTCATGAATAACTGAATACTCGAAGAGCAGAGCTCCTTTGTGCCTAAGCCCATGGTCTTAGCTCCTACACTTATGAAAATCTATCAAAGCAGGGAAGTGTTGATAAGCACTTCGACGAAATTTGCTCTGGAAGAGTTGAATGAATACAAAGACCAGAGTCCCGAAACGTCGAAATCCCAAAGTGAATGAGAATCGTCCACTCAACTACAAATCAAGTCTTGACCATTGATTTTTTTTGAAACCTCTAGACAAGCCAAAATCATTCATATAACAGAAGATCAAATATCAACCATGCAATCTACTTCGACGAAATGTACTATGGAAGGTTGAAATATTGCAGAGGCTGGAAGTCCAGAAGGACAAATTTTCGAAATAAATAATGGTCATCCATCTCAACCGTTTATTAAATCATAGCCATTGGATTAATTAGTGGAAGGATAGTGTAAGGATTGAAGCTAGACCGTTGATTTGGTTGCGAGAATCATGCTAACCATTGGATCAATCCTTGTGAGAGGTAACCACTTCGGGAAGTTGAAACTTTGGAAGATTGGATGATTTCAAGAGAGAAATCGCCCGAAGGATGAAGTTAGGAGGACTAGGTTCCAGCCCCCAATCACAGGTTATGAACACATAAGCCGTGAGGCGCTGGGAACATCGCTTAATTTAATAATATCATGTATTTACGCATATGGTCACTTGTAAATCGTTTGAAGGAAGCGCCTCTACAGAATTTGATTTATGCAATATTTGCAGAGACATGGGATCAAGTTAAAAATGAAATTGATCCATATCAATGATCGATTTATGAAAACCACTCTCACTAATTTTAAAATCCTTCACGACAATGTTTGATAATCTAAATGAAGAGGTGTGATGGTCCAAAAATAGGGAAACAATGCTTCATATCTCACACCAGTTGGAAGACTATATAAGCAAGGACGAATGGTGAAGAATAAGTGTCTTTGTAGTCCTGATCAAAAGATCAAAACAAAAGAAGAGTCTAAGAAGAAGAAATGATGATTCTTATGCAGTGAGGGTGGAAGGGAGGAGCACAAAAGGATTCATATCCTTTACTGAGTAAAGTGTAATTTAAGGGAGTTGGTGCTTCGCGGGGTTGGTTCCCTAAAGACAAGGGAGTTGGTGCTTCCTGGGGTTGGTGCCCTAAAGACAAGGGATTTGGTGCTTCATGGGGTTAGTTCCCTAAAGATAAGAGATTGGTTCTTCCTGGGGTTGGTGCCCTAAAGATAAAGGAGTTGGTGCTTCCTAGGGTTGGTGCCCTAAAGATAAGGGAGTTGGTGCCCTAAAGAGAAGGGAGTTGGTGCTTCCTAGGGTTGGTGCTCTGAAGAAGGGGATTTGTGTCTCCTAGAGTTGGTGCTCTAAAAAGGATTGGTGTCATTCACTATTTCTTTATAAAACCTTGTAATTTATGTTAATCGTATATTTATAATTGATTTTAAATACAAGTCCATTGTTGATCTGTTGTGGTAAATAATAAAATATAAAAGTAAATGCTAATTGTTGAAAAAGGGAAATATCGATTCACCGCCCCTCTTAGTATTTCCAACAATTGGTATCAGAGAGAGTGCCTTCAACACAATATACCGACTGGAAGGTAGATCCTGAAGATGGATCAGCAAGAGGGAATGTCTAAAAACAAAGCACCATTATTGAATGGAGGTGGCTATGCTCTATGGATAATAAGAATGAAAATATTCATGTTGGCTCTTGGTTTTGATATCTAGCAATCTGTTGTAGATGGTTACACTACACCAACTACTCCACCCACATATGATGCATGAAATAAAATCTGCAATAACAACTCAAGAGTAGTTAATGCAATTCTCGAAGGGTTGACAAATCCTATATGTGTGAAGGTTATGCATTGTGATTCAGCTAAATAAATCTGGGACAAATTGGAGGTTGTCTATGAAGGATATAACAAAGTCAAGGAAGCCAAACTACACACCTATAAAACTCAGTTTGAAAATCTGAAAATGAAAGAAGAAGAGAACATTGTTGAAGACTTTCATAGGGTAGATGAAGTGGTTAACTCAATTAGAGCAACATGAGAAGAACTTA
>SNQJ01S0115474.1:0-21313 GCA_010110895.2 Picea sitchensis
ATGGGAGGATGAACACATACACCCTAGAGAAGAATGGGAGAACTCACATGTTGCTTCCAATCAAAGATAAGGAGGTGAAACCTGAAGTAAGCAACATTGTACTTCTCATGAGGAGGAAGGAACTTCATACATAGGTTAAGAAGAAGGAATAACCACAATTCATTGTGGTCAAGAAGCCAACGATTGTTTTAACCAACACAAGGATAGATGATTTACCAGAAGAGGTTCAGGAACTACTGAAAGAGTTCGCTGACATAGTAGTGGACGAACTACCTCGTTTGTTGCCACCAATCAGAAGTGTGATTCATCATATTGATCTCATACCTAGAGCCAGTTTACCAAAAAAAGCAGCGTACAGATTAACGCCACAGGAGAATGAAGAGGTCAAGAGACAAGTCCAGGATTTGGTGGGCAAAGGGTTGGTCAGAGAAAGCTTGAGTCCATGTGTTGTTCTGACAGTACTCAGTACAAAGAAAGATGGACGCTGGAGGATGTGTACCGATTCAAGGGAAATCAACAAGATAACCATCAGGTACAGATTTCCATTTCCAAGGGTGGATGATCTGATGGATTTATTAAGTGGAGAAATTTGTTTTTTGAAGATTGATTTGAAAAGTGGATATCACCAAATTTGTATGAGAGAAGGTGATGAATGGAAGACAACCTTCAAGACTAACGAAGGGTTGTATGAATGGCTTGTTATGTCGTTTGGTTTAATGAATGCACCAAGTGCCTTCATGAGGTTGATGAACGAAGTCCTGAAGGAATTCATCAGAAAATTTGTCATTGTGTATCTCGATGACATACTGATCTTCAGTAAAATAGAGGCAGAGAATCTAAAACACTTAGCTACAGTGATGAAGAGATTACAACAAGAGAAGTTGTTGATAAACATGAAGAAATCCTCATTCATGAAGATAGAACTCATCTATTTGGGTTTTTTTATTTATGCAGATAAATTGAGGATGGATCTAGATAAGGTCGAGGTGATCAAGAATTGGCCATCATCGAAGAGTATATTTGAAGTGAGAAGTTTTCATGGATTAGCTAGTTTCGACTGAAAATTCATCAGGAATTTTAGTGGAATTAGTGCACCGATGATGGACACAGTGAAGAAGAGACACAAATCTTTTCACTAGACATAAGAGGTTGAGAAGAGTTTTAATCTGTTGAAGAGGAAAATCACGGAACAACCAATCCTAGTGTTGCATGATTTCCAAAAGACATTTCAAGTGAAATGCGATGCAAGTGGATTTGCAATAGGGGCAGTCTTGAGTCAAGAAGACAGGCCAATAGCATACCTCAGCGAGAAGCTGAACAAAGCAAAGGTGAAATACTCCACGTATGAAAAGGAGTTTTATGCTATTATTCAGGCATTAAAGAAATGGAGACATTACTTGATTCCGAAGGAGTTTGTCTTATATAGTGACAATCATGCACTGCAATTTGTGACTCAACGGGAAAAGTTGAATCAAAGACATGTAAAATGGGTTGAATACATGAAGAAATTTACTTTTGTAATTAGGCATATTTATGGAACTACTAACAAGGTTGTTGATGCTTTGAGCAGGAAATTTTTGTTGTTGCAGGAGTTCAGAGTCAAAACACTGGGTTTTGATGATCGCAGGAACATGTACAGAGATGAACCATATTTTAAGGAGGTGTATGATGCAGCTGAGAATCAAATTCTTAGGGACAGAAGTCAATGCACATAATACATGATCCAAGAAGGATTACTATTTAAAGGTAATCAACTTTGTATTCCAAAATGCTCCATGAGGGAGAATTTGCTAAAGGAGAAACATAATGGAGGATTGGCCGGACATTTCGGTCATGAAAAGACATTAGAAAAATTGAATGAGTCATATTTCTGGCCAGGAATGTGAGCAGACGTCAAGATATTCATGGACAGATGCATTATTTGCCAACATTCGAAGGGAAAGAGACAGAATGAAGGATTTTATCAACCATTGTCCATACTTGAGAAGTCGTGGGATCCAGTCAACATAGATTTCATATTGGGTTTGCCAAGAACACAAAGAGGGTTTGAATCAATCTTTGTGGTAGTGGATAGATTTTCCAAAATGGCACACTTCATACCATGTCAGAAAACCAGTGACGCAACTCACATTGCGAATCTGTTTTTCAAAGAATTCATTTGACTTCATGGCTTACCAAGGAGCATAGTTTCGGATCGAGACACTAAGTTCGTGGGACACTTCTGGAGAACCTTATGGAAAAATTTGGGAACAAATTTATCATTCAGTTCATCTTATCATCCTCAGACGGATGGATAGGCAGAAGTCGTGAACAGGAGTTTAGGAGACTTGCTGAGGAGCTTGGTGATAGAACACCATAGCCAGTGGGACAACATATTACCACAGGAAGAATTTTCTTATAATGATTCAATCAACAGAAGCACAGGACAATGTCCATTTCAAATTGTTTATGGCATGCAGTCGAGAGGAATTTCTGAACTGAGGGATTTATAACAAATTGTGACTAGGAGCGCTAGTGCAGAAGATTTCATAGTGGCGATGAAAGAACTTCATAGCCAGGTGAAGGAGAGTTTGAAGAACTAGAACTAAGAGTATAAGCGCAGAGCAGATCAACACAGGAGACAACTTCAATCTGAGGTTGGTGATTTTATTATGGCACATTTGAGAAAGGAAAGCTTCTCGAAGGGAACATATAACAAACTGAAGGTGAAGAAGATCGGACCATGTAAGGTCTTGAATAAATTTGGGGGAAATGCTTATGAGATTGAATTACCCAATGGGATCAGAATTTCTCTGATATTCAATGTCTCATATTTCTACACATACAAAACTAAGGAAACAGGAACAAGTGATGAACAACCAGAGGTCGAGTGGACAAAGCAAATGCCTGTTGCAGTGAAGTCACATATGGAAAGCATACTAGAAAAAAGAGTTAGCAAGAAGACCAGAAGAAAACAATACTTTGAATACTTGGTCAAGTGGAAAGGACATCCAGTTGAAGATGCCAACTGGGAGAATGATGCAGAGATTCAGAAGCATGGACAGACCGTGCGAGAGCTCAGGGACAGGAGCCCATGAAAATTTTCAAGTGAGGGAGTATGATGCAGGAGCATCGCAAATGTCAAGCGAGTGTGGGGCAAGCTTTAACACATTTTAGACACATGATAAATTGTTTAAAACTTTTGAAGATGGATGCGCCAAATGTAAATGTAGTAGTTAAGGAGAGGCGTACTTATATATTGTAATCAGACCTTGAGCAACCCGCTCTCGTCTGAAGGACTAAGAAGGCATTTATGTTAGTAGGTAGCTTTGAATTCTCAGATTAGACAGTTTTAGGAGTGGAGGGAAAATAGATATAGACACCCTCATTGTAGTATTGTAGATAGTGAAGAACATTACCAAGAGAAGAGCATATAGAGCTAGAATAGAGAAACTGTGTTTGAAAAACACCCATGTACTGAAATTTGAGTTAATAGAAGAAGTCTTAACTCAGATTCATGGTGATGTATTTGTTTCTTGTAGGTGTATGTTGAATGGTATGTTCATGGTTTTACTCTTTCTATTATACATTTTCTTTCTATGCTGTGTATGAATGATTTCAGGATTATGTTTGAAGTCTGAGAGAGAAAGAGTTAGGAGATGAGTTTCAATTGTTTCTTTGTCTGAGCGAGAGTTCCTGCAAAGAGTGCAGTGGAATTGTCCGCAAGGAGTGTGTTGACAAAAAGGTTCAGAGGTTTTGTCTCTGAAAGCTTACATAGGTTAGCTTTTGTTCTCATTTTCTCAAAGGTGCAGTTAGGCACAGGAGTTGTGCAAGGTGTGCACAGACCAAGCTTGAATCCAGGGTTTGAAACCTGAGAAACTATCAAAGGGTTGTTGTTGCAAGGAGTGTGTGGAGTCGAAGGCGTTCAACACTGAAGTGTTTGAAGGTTTGCCACAAGGAGTGCGTGTAGGAGTTCTTGAAAGACTCGAAGTTGTGGAAAACCTCAAAAGGATTTGAACCTGTGAAGTCGACGAAGGGAAGAGACAAACGGTTGAAATTCTCCATAGAGAATTTGTGAAGTCCTGTGAGCCGTCTGATCTGACAAAGAAGCAAGGAGGTTATGACTATTTTCAAGGTTCAATCTTAGGAGATCGTGAGCCGTTGGATCCTCACTTAGATACCCATCAGTCGTGGGATATAACAGGAGTTGCACGAGGGTTAAACTCTCGGAAGCAGAGTGACGGTCCCGAAAGACATTGGGATATCGGGGTTTCTAAATTTGGGATATCAGGAGTCTCAAAGACAAGAGATCAGGGAAAATCCCGATTTTGATCTGGACCATCCATCTGTTGAGACACGTGGTGGAGATCCAGAACCCGTCGATATTTCAACTACCAGGGTTTTGAGTTGACAGAGAAACTGTGACATCGGGGAATCGCAAGTCGCGAAATCCTGAGACTGAATCAGAACCGTCCGTCATTTGAGACACGTGGCGATGATCAAGAGCCCGTCGGAATTTTGCATGTCGGGATAGTCCATCGACATTTTGGTATTCGACGTTTCGTTAATCCTGAAGACAGGAAGCATGCACATTTCGGAACTGCGAAGTCTGAAACCCCGACAAGGTGGAAAGCTCCATTGTTGGGCTAACTGATGTCATTTCATCATATAGGAGGTCAGGAATCAGAACTTTGGGAGTTCTGAGGGAAGGAATCCTTAGGCATTTCGGTGTTTCAAAACCCGAAATCGTGAAGCGAGGAGGACCATCCATCTCGAGGAGACGCATGGCAACAATCTAGGTTTTCGAAGAAAAAATCGGGATTCAGAGGATTGGAAATCCTAAGGACAAAGGGTCGATGCGTTTCAACAATTGAAAGCCCGAAATCATGAAAGACATAGGGCTACGGTCATATGGAATAGTGGTCACATGGACCATAAGGTAGCCATGGGGACTAAACGTTGTTAAAGACATTTCAGCAAAATGGCATATCGGAGATCGAGGGATCGAGAAGACTGAGGTTCTCAACAATGGGAATAGCGAAACTCTGAAACCCGAAATTTTTGTCGGGAAGATATCAAGTATGCGCAGAAGTCGTGATAGGGAAAAAGGAAGGACCTGTGAATCAGGTTTTTAACAAAGATTCTAGTGAGGAATCGAAATAGCCACTTCGGCTCGAAGGTGAAATTAGAACAATCCGTTAAGACTGGGAGGTCAGCGCAGAGACTGTGGCCGAGGTAGGGGAATAGTCGGCGTCAGTTTTGGTATCAGAGCACATAAAGGTTTATTTTCTTTCTGTATCAAGGAAAAGGAAGATTCACCATGCTGCCAAGAATAAGGGACATGCATACACCCGATCCGCATGAGGAAACAGAAATACCAATAAGAAGAGGTAGGCAGATGCCTGACCCAACCATGGCAAGAGAAATGCATGATTTATGTGCCAGACTTGAGGACATGGAGACAACACAAAGATGGACAGTAAGTGTTGGGGATCTTAGTGATTTCGAAAGTGAAAATGAAGTTGAACATGAAGAAGAATAAATTTCAGTGGAATATGCCACCAATGAACGCTTGATTAGAGCTGTCGCAAGGATGGGTGCGAGGGAAAAAATGGACATCCTAGTTTGTGAGGGAAACCTAGATGCTGAAGAGCTTCTAGACTAGATTAGAGCTCTGGACACTTATTTCGATTATGAAGATGTCGAGGAAGACAAGAAGGTCAGACATGTTGTCACAAGATTGAAAGGTCATGCAACATTGTGGTGGGATGAACTACAAGCTGACAGATGCTGCAAAGGAAAGCAGAAAATCAAGAGTTGGGATAGGATGATTGCAAAGATAAAGGAAAAATTCATTTCCAAGGATTACCAGATTACTTTTTTTCGAAGAATGAAAAATTTGAGACAGAAGTTGATGAAAGTGAAGGAATATATTGAAGAATTCTATAGGCTAAACATCACGGCAGATCATCACAAAAGCAATGATGAAAAGGTTGCTAGGTATATGAATGGCCTGAGAAACGACATTCAGGATGAGATGAGCATGATGACCATCCAAACAGTGGAATATGCTTATCAGATGGCTCTAAAAAATGAAGAGAAGTTGAGCCAAAAACAAGGTCAGAGAGGCCGAGGCAGAAGTCAGGCTAGAGGCAAATCAATTGCCCAGGATAGAAATCTAAAACAAAAAGAAGACGGAAAAAAACCTCAGACTTAGACTGAGAGAGGTGGAAGTTCACAGAGAGGGAAACATACCAAATAGAGAGGTCAGTATGCAGATGGAAACATTTTTCCTCGTACTAGAGGTAGAGGAAGAGGAAGAGGTGGAGTAATAAAGTGCTTCACATGTGGAAAGAATGGACACAAATCTTATGAATTTCTAGATAAGAAGAAAGAAGGTGGTGAGGCTCACAATTCTGAAGCACATAGGCACAATGTTGAGGTAGAAGATGCTGAAGGCGGAAGATCATTGATGATGCAAAAATATATTTTGACACCAGAGAAGGAGGTGGAGAGTTCAGTCCAAAGAAACAAGCTTTTTCGGACTGCTTGCAAAACCAAGGACATGGTATGCAAGGTCATTATGGATAGTGGCAACACAGATAATCTCGTTTCAATGGAGACGGTAGAAAAGTTGGAGCTAGAGACGATTGAACATCCAAGTCCATATAGAGTTTCATGGCTACAAAAAGGACATCGGGTAAATGTCACTAAACAATGTTTAGTTGAATTTAAGATAGGAGGATATAATGATAAGATACTATGTGATGTTATTCCCATGGATGTCTATCATCTATTGTTGGGTATACCATGGAAATATGACAGAAATGTGATTCATGATGGGAGGATGAACACATACACCCTAGAGACGAATGGGAGAACTCACATGTTGCTTCCAATCAAAGATAAGGAGGTGAAACCTAAAGTAAGAAACATTGTACTTCTCATCAGAGGGAAGAAACTTCTTATAGAGGTTAAGAAGAAGGAAGAACCACAATTCATTGTGGTCAGGAAGCCAATGATTGTTTTAACTAGCACAAGGGTAGATGATTTACCAGAAGAGGTTCAGGAACTGCTGGAAGAGTTCACTGACATAGTAGTGGACGAACTACCTCGTTCGTTGTCACCAATCAGAAGTGTGAGTCATCATATTGATCTCATACCTAGAGCCAGTTTACCAAACAAAGAAGCATACAGATTAATGGTGCAGGAGAATGAAGAGGTCAAGAGACAAGTCCAGGATTTGCTAGGCAAAGGGTTGGTTAGAGAAAGCTTGAGTCCATGTGTTGTTCTGACAGTACTTAGTCCAAAGAAAGATGAAGGTTGGAGGATGTGTACTGATTCAAGGGAAATCAACAAAATAACCATTAGGTATAGATTTCCATTGCCAAGGATGGATGATCTGATGGATTGCTTAAGTGGAGCATTTTGTTTTTCGAAGATTGATTTGAAAAGTGGATCTCACCATATTCGTATGAGAGAAGGTGATGAATGGAAGATAGCCTTCAAGACTAACGAAGGGTTGTATGAATGGATTATTATGCCATTTGGTTTAACGAACGTGCCAAGTACCTTCATGAGGTTGATGAACGAAATCCTGAAAGAATTCATCAGAAAATTTGTCATTGTGTATCTGGATGACATACTGATCCTCAGTAAAACAGAGGCAGAGAATCTAAAACACTTACCTACAGTGGTGAAGATATTACAGCAAGAGAAGCTACTAATAAACATGAAGAAATCCTCATTCGTGAAGACATAACTCATCTATTTGGGTTTTGTTATTTATGCAGATAAATTGAGGATGGATCCAGATAAGGTGGAGGTGATCAAGAATTGGCCATCACCGAAGAGTATATTTGAAGTGAGAAGTTTTCATGGATTAGCTAGTTTCTACCAAAAATTCATCAGGAATTTCAATGGAATTAGTGCACCGATGATGAACACAGTGAAAAAGAGACACAAATATTTTCACTGGATAGAAGAGGCTGAGAAGAGTTTCAATCTTTTGAAGAGGAAAATCATGGAACAACCAATCCTAGTGTTGCCTGATTTCCAAAAGACATTTCAAGTGAAATGCATTGCAAGTGGATTTGCAATAGGGGCAGTCTTGAGTCAAGAAGACAGGCCGATAGAATTCTTCAACGAGAAGCTGAAAAAAGCAAAGGTGAAATACTCCACGTATGACAAGGAGTTTTATGCTATTATTCAGGCATTAAAGAAATGGAGACATTACTTGATTCCGAAGGAGTTTGTCTTATATAGTGACAATCATGCAATGAAATTTGTGACTCAACAGGAAAAGTTGAATCAAAGACATGTAAATGCATTGAATACATGAAGAACTTTACTTTTGTAATCAGGCATATTTCTGGAACTGCTAACAAGGTTGTTGATGCTTTGAGCAGGAAATGTTTGTTGTTACAGGAATTCAGAGTCAAAACACTGGGTTTTGATGATCTCAGGAACATGTACAAAGATGATCTAGATTTTAAGGAGGCGTATGAAGCAACTGAGAATCAAATTCTTAAGGACATAAATCAATGGACGGAATACATGATCCAAGAAGGATTATTATTTAAAGGTAATCAAATTTGTATTAAAAAATGCTCCATGAGGGAGAATTTGTTGAAGGAGAAACATAGTGGAGGATTGGCCAGACATTTCGGTCATGACAAGACATTTGAAAAATTGAATGAGTCATATTTTTGGCGGGGAATGCGAGCAGACGTCAAGATATTTGTGGGAAGATGTAGAATTTACCAGCATTCGAAGGGAAAGAGACAGAATGCAGGGTTTTATCAACCATTGCCCATACCTGAGAAGTCGTGGGATGCAGTCAGCGTGGATTTCATATTGGGTTTGACAAGAACACAAAGAGGGTTTGACTCAATCTTTGTGGTAGTGGATAGATTTTCCAAAATGGCACACTTCATACCATGTCAGAAAACTAGTGACACAACTCACATTGCGAATCTGGTTTTCAAAGAAGTCATTCGACTTCATGGCTTCCCAAGGAGCATAGTTTCAGATTGAGACACTAAGTTTGTGGGACACTTCTGGAGAACCTTATGGAAAAAGATGGGAACAAATTTATCATTCAGTTCATCTTATCATCCTTAGACGGATGGACAGACATAATTCATGAACAGGAGTTTAGGAGACTTGATGAGGAGCTTGGTGATAGAACACCACAACCAGTGGGACAACATATTACCACAGGCAGAATTTTCTTATAATGATTCAATCAACAGAAGCACAGGACAAAGTCCATTTCAAATTGTTTATGGCATGCAACCGAGAATAATTTCTGAACTGAGGGATTCATAACAAATTGTGACTAAGAGAGCTAGTGCAGAAGATTTCACAGAGGCGATGAAAGAACTTCACAGCCAGGTGAAGGAGCGTTTACAAAACTCAAGCCAAGAGTATAAGCACAGAGCAGATCAAAACAAGAGACAACTTCAATTTGAGGTTGGTGATTTGATTCTGGCACATCTGAGAAAGGAAAGGTTCTTGAAGGGAACATATAACAAACTGAAGGTGAAGAAGATCAGACCATGTAAGGTCTTGAAGAAATTTGGGGCAATTTCTTATGACATTGAATTACCCGATCGCATCGGAATTTCTCCGATATTCAATGTCTCATATTTGTACCCATACAAAACTGAGGAAACAGGAACAAGTGATGAACAACCAGAGGTCCAGTGGACAAAGTAGATGCCTATTGCAGAGAATCCACAGATGGAAAGCATACTAGACAAATGAGTTAGCAAGAAGACCAGAAGAAAACAATAATTTGAATACTTGGTCAAGTGGAAAGGACATCCAGTTGAAGATGCCAGCTGGGAGAATGAAGCAGAGATTCAGAAGCATGGACAAACCATGCGAGAGCTCATGGACAGGAGCCCATGAAAATTTTCAAGTGAGGGAGTATGATGCAAGAGCATCGCCAACGTCAAGCGAGCGTGGGGAAAACGCCAACACAATTTAGACACATGATAAATTGTTTAAAACTTTTGAAGATGGATGCGCCAAAGGTAAATGTAGTAGTTAAGGAGAGGTGCACTTATAGATTGTAATCAGACCTTGAGCGACCCACTCTTTTCTGAAGGAATAAAAAGGCATTTATGTTCGTAGGTAGCTTTGAATTATCAGATTAGACAGTTTTAGGAGTGGAGGGAAAACAGATATAGACACCCTCATTGTAGTATTGTAGATAGTGAAGAACAATACTAAGATAAGAGCATACAGAGCTAGAATAGAGAAACTATGTTTGAAAAACACCCATGTACAAAGATTTGAGTTAATAGAAGAAGTCTTAATTCAGATTCATGGCATTGTATTTGTTTCTTGTAGGTGTATGCTGAATGGTATGTTCATGGTTTTACTCTTTATGTTATACATTTTCTTTCTATGCTGTGTATGAATGATTTCAGGATTATGTTTGAAGTCTGAGAGAGAAAGAGTTAGGAGATGAGTTTCAATTGTTTCTTTGTCTGAGCGAGAGTTCCTGCAAGGAGTGCAGTGGAATTGTCCACAAGGAGTTCGTTGGAAAAAAGGTTCAGAGGTTTTGTCTCTGAAAGCTCAGATAGGTTATCTTTTGTTCTCATTTCCTCAAAGGTGCAGTTAGGCACAGGAGTTGTGCAAGGTGTGCACAGACCAAGCTTGAATCCAGGGTTTGAAACCTGAGAAACTATTGAAGGGTTGCTGCTGCAAGGAATGCACAGAGTCGAAGGCATACAACACTGAAGTGTTTGAAGGTTTGACACAAGGAGTGCGTGCAAGAGTTCTTGAAAGACTCAAAGTTGTGGAAAACCTTAGAAGGATTTGAACCTGCGAAGTCGACGAAGGGAAGAGACGAGTGTTTGAAATTCTCCATAGAGAATTTGTGAAGTCTCGCCAGCCATCCGATCTGACAGAGAAGCAAGGAGGTTACGACTATTTTCAAGGTTCAATCTTAGGTGATCGTGAGCCATCAGATCCTCACTTAGATACCCATCAGTCGTGGGATCTGACAGGAGTTGAACGAGGGTTAAACTCTCACAAGCAGAGTGAAGGTTTCGAAAGACGTCGGGATATCGGGGTTTCTGAATTCGGGATATCGGGTTTCTTGAGGACAGGAGGTCAGGTCATTTCATAGTGAAAATATCGATTTTGATCTGGACCGTCCATCTGTTGAGACATGTGGTGGAGATCTAGAACTCGTCAGTATTTCGGCTACCAGGGTTTTGAGTTGACAGAGAAACTGCGACATCGGGGAATCGCAAGTCGCGAAATCCGGAGACTGAATCAGGACTGTCCGTCAGTTGAGACACATGGCGATGATCAAGATCCCGTTGAAATTTTGCATGTCGGGATAGTCCATCGGCATTTCGGGATTTGGTGTTTCGTGAATCCTGAAGACAGGAAGCACGCATATTTCGGAACTGCGAAGTTCGAAACCCTGTCAAGGTGGAAAGATTCGTTGTGGGGCCAGCTAACGTCATTTCTTCATATAGGAGGTCGGGAATTGGAACTTCGGGAGTTCAGAGGGAAGGAATCCTTAGGCATTTCGGTGTTTCAAAACCCGAAATCGCTAAGCGACGAGGACCGTATATCTTGAGGGGATGTGTGGCAACAATCTAGGTTTTCGAAGAAAAAATTGGGATTCAGAGGATTGGAAATCCTAAGGACAAAGGGTCCATGTGTTTCAGCAATTGAAAGCCGGAAATCACGAAAGACATAGGGCTTCGGTCATATGGAATAGTGGTCACATGGACCAGAAGGTAGCCATTGGGACTAAACGTTGTTAAATCTGTTTCGACAATTCGGCATATCGGAGATCGAGGGATCGAGAAGACTAAGGTTCTCGACAACCGGAATCGCGAAACCCCAAAACCCAAAATTTCTGTCGGGAAGAGATCAAGTATGCGTAGAATTTGTGACAAGGGAAAAGGAAGGACCTGTGAATTGGGCTTTTAACAGAGATTCTAGTGAGGAATCGAAAGATCCACTTTGGCTCGAAGTTGAAATTAGAACGATCTGTTAAGACCGGGAGGTCAACGCAGAGACTGTGGCCAACTCCAATTCATGAGTGGTATAGTTCTTTTCGTGCTCCTTCAACTTTCTGGATTCATAACAAATTACGGTTCTGATTGAGGGCTCCTCCTAGTCCTTCTTTGCATGCATCAGTGCACACCATGAAATCTTCATTTGGGTCTGTGATCCTCAATATTGGAGGACTGGTTAATAGATTCTTCAATTGCTGCAATCTATTCTCACATTCCTTTGTCCACTAAAATTTGTTCTCCTTCCTTTGCAAGGAAGTGATAGGGTGAGCTATCCTCAAGAACCCTATGATAAATCTTCTGTAATAACCAGCTAGACCCATAAAGGATCTAACTTCCACCACATTCTTTGGAACTGACCATTCTCTAATGGCCTCAATCTTCTCAGGATCTACAACTATCCCATCCTTTGAAATTATATGCCCCAAGTAATGGATCTTCTCCTGAAAAAACGAGCACTTGCTCAACTTGGCATACAGTTGGTGACCTCTTAACACTTGCATCACAATCCTCAGATGTTGTTCATGCTCTTCCTCTGACTTGGAATAAACCATAATTTCATCCAGGAAGACTATGACAAACGTTTCTAGATAGTCCTTGAATACACCATTCATTAGGCACATAAAAACATCAGATGTGTTGGAGATCCCAAACGGCACCACTGTGAATTCATAGTGACCATACCTTATTCTAAAGGTGGTCTTGTTGATGTCTTCATATTTTATTCTTACCTGGTGATATTCCAACCTAAGATCTATCCTCAAAAATATCTCTGCATCCTTCAACTGATCGAAGAGGTCATCAATCCTCGACAGAGGATACTTGTTCTTTACAGTTACTTTGTTCAATTGTCTGAAATCCATACACAATCTCAATGTCCCATCGTTCTTCTTCATGAACAGGACCAGGGAACCCCAAGGTGACACACTTGGGTGTATATACCCCTTCTTCAGAAGTGATTCAATCTGCAATTGCAGTTCTTTTAGCTCCAACGTACTCATTCTGTAAGGAGCTTTCAACACTGGAGCTACTCCAAACATCAAATTTACAGAGAATTCAATATCCATTTTTGGGGGTAATCCAGGTACCTCTTGAAATACATCTTCAAACTTCTTTAGTACCACATGATCCCCAATGCTTAACACCTTATCCTTAGGGTTTTCCTCCACATTGGTTGCAAATAATTAACAGCCTTTCCTATAGCACTACTTCAGCTACATTGTTGAGATTTCTCTGGTAGCAACAACTCTGGGAATTCCTTGGACTATTTTACAATTTATTTCCTCATCCAGGAAAGTGAATGCCTTGTTACGATAGTCCAAGATGGAATGGTGTTGTTCCAACCAGTCCATCCCAATTAGACAATCATAAGAACCTAAAGAAAAAACATTCAATTCATCCTTTGTGCTCACTCCATTCATGTCCACTAGACAGGACTTAACTAACTCGGTAACTTTTCTCTTGCTTCCTATAGCCAACTGCACTAACCAATAATTTCATGTTTGCTTCATGACAATTTCAAACTTTCCACCACTCTAGGATCTATATAACTATGTCTAGCCCCTTAATCAATTAAAATAGTAAAGTCATGGTTGTTGATCATACCTTCCACTTCAATCATGTGCGACAGAAATCCAACTTGCTTGTTTCCCGGGGCTGCATAGATTCTTGGCATTCTACTACCCATGTCCTCCACTATTTCATCTTGCCGAACATTATGGACAGCTCTCGCTTTGCCATTTTTGTGGGGACAATATATGTACTTATGGTTTCCCTGATAGTCCCAACACTAAATGGGCATCTAATTTGGCCTTTGTTCCCCTACGTCATCCATTCTCGGATCTCTAAACAATGGTTTTCCTTAAGGAATGCTTCTGAAAAAGGGAGGTTTGATTCCCTTCTACCTCTTCTCTTTCTTGAACTTCTTCTGGTCATCCCAAGCCTTCTGAAAGGTAGGCTTTTCTCTTTGTTGTTCATATAAGCATTTCACTCTTATTATTGTTTCTTCAGTGGTATTAGGGTCATTATACTAGATATTATCACTGATGGAAGGTGGAAGTTCACTCAGACATTCAATATTTACAGTCTCATCTTTGATGAACAAAACATACTTCATTAATTCCAAAAATCTACATTCATACCCATCAATGGTCATGATTCCCAACTTGAGCTCAAAGAACTCTTTCATCTTTCTATCGTAGTATATTTTGGTCAAGTATTTATTCTCGAAATACCTTTTGAATTCTTTCCAAGTGACATCTTTATCTCTAATGTGTTGCACCTACACAAGTTGATCCCACCACATGGGTGCTTTTCCTTTCAATTGATACATCACAATTCTTCCTTCGGCGTGAGAGGAATAATTCTGCAGTTGCAAATATTTCCTCATGCCAAGAAACCATGTGTCAACATCTTCCTCCTTATTATGTTCTCCATCAAACATAGGATTCTTAATCTTGTTCATTTCTCCCTTTATCTTATCCACTCCAGATCTCCTATGCTTTCTGGTAGGAGATAGGCTTGAACTACTGTGGTCCCTTCTCTTGGAGAAACATTGGGAGTGATGCTGGTGTATATATACACTCCTTTCTCTTCTTCCCTTAGAATCATGGTGGCTCCCTGTTTTTCTCAGGTCTCTAGCCTTTTCCAACTTCTTTTCTATTCTCTACGGATTCTTCATCAACTTTGAGTTGAATTCTCCCTGTTTTTCCTTAGCTTTCATGAACTTTATGTTATCTTCTCGGTGAGTCTGGGCATCTTTCTGTAATTGTTCAATAATTTTCATCATATGCACTTCCTTATCTATCTCCTATCCATTCCCATTGGAGTTCAACCTTTCAACTCCCAATTGGACATCCATCTCTTTTGTTTCATCCTCAGAATTGGAAGCAGTCTGTGCCTCTTCCATTTCTTTTATATTCAGTGGAAATTTTATTCTGTTCTGGAAATTGTTGAACTTTTACATCAAAATGTGCAGACAACCAAAATGTTTCAGGCCATTATTCCTTAACAAATCCCACAACATTCATAAAAAAATCTGATTCAAGAAAACGTTCAGATTTCATGAATTTTCCGAGCTCTGCTCGACTCTGTAAAAATCTCAGGCCTTAGCCCTTTTCTCTTAGTTCCCCAATTCACATGACCATGGGTCATGACCAATAACTAGATCTCAAGGTTATCTATTCAGGACTTCAAATTTTGAAAAACTCCAATCACAACACATCAGTTACTCCGAGTTTCAAATTACCGAACTCAAGATGTAGGTGGATCAACCCTGCACCATACCTAACATCCGACGACGGACGTACACAAGGGAATTTATGTCATCGAAGCCTATGGTACTTCGGAGATTTAGGACTTCAGAGTTTTGAGTTTCAAAGTTTGGGGACTTCAGTCCTGGAAGCTCCCACTCTCGCATCCCTCCCAAATCCCAACTTCTAAACTTCCTACCTTTCTAGCCTTCGGGCCCACGACATAGTTGTCACCAACTATGGTGGTGACACATGGTGTACTTAATAAGGTCCACATTACCCCAGGTGATGTCATCTGACCCCACTGCATCTACTTTTTCCTTCTGGACCCATTGACACATGGCAGACATCCCATGCGTCCATGTCCATCCAAGCAACGTCAACATGACCCATTACTTCAGATCTTTGGGATTTCGTAGTTTCGAGCTTCGGGAGTTTGTGCGTCAGCACATCCCACTTCTCCCGACAGCCGAACTCCTGAAATTACAATCTTCTCTTCTGCTTGATCCAACAATCAAGCTCTTTTTCCCAAATCTATGGTGTATATCTTCTCGGGACTTTGTCGTTTCGAGTTTCAAAGGTTTGTGCCTCAACACACCTCACTTCTCCTGATTGTCGAACTCTGAAAGGCTTCCAGGATAACCTTATTTCACCTTCTCCTGATTTAATGGTCATAAAGGTTTTTCCTCTCCTTCCGAATAGATCCTATGGCTCCAAAACCCCAAGTGTTGAGAACTCTCTTTTTGTGGTCAAATACCACACCGGTTGCGGTTTTATTCTACCGTTACTCCTCTTGAGCTTCGTAATATGGCCAGGTAAACCCTTGGAACTCAAAAACATTATAACGTTTGAAATTGGTTCCATATGAACACCATTTCCACTCGAAACCTTGGGTCCAAAGACCACTTATTCGACCCATCCAGGCTCAGAGTTGAAACCATGGGCTCTGATACCATATTGAAACATCCCCGACCATCAACCCCACTGTCGAACAATGCTACTACACAGAATAAAACTAATATACTATGGATTTAAATGAAGTTAAATGAATTAAAAGAGTAAACATATAATTACTACTAACATACATAATTAATGGAATTAACGGTAAATATCATTGCAACGGAATACATGATAATATTGCAAGCATCACAAACATGCATTTTAATTGAAATTAAACACATGCATATACTTATATTTGAAACTATAGTAACTCCACCAAATATGTCCAAACCTTCCACAAACATCCTAGCCTTAGAACTCGTTTCTCATCACGCTCAGCAGTGGGTCACCCCCGATCTGGGACTAAGCTCCACCCAATGCAAGGGAATCCTATACTAGGCTAAGGTTACAGGAAAATTGCACAGAACAACTGGAAGGATTCTCTCCAGGAGCCTTCTTACACCCACTACTCATAGAGTCTCATTCCCCACATACATGTTCCATCCGTAAGTATACACCTTCACTAGCATAGTCCATCGGTGCTTCACCTCCCTCTATGGGTCTCGGAAACAGGTCGGATCAATAATTATCAAAGCTTCGTAGCTGGTGCTGGACTCTCTCTGGGAGAAAACCACTTCCTAGTGGACTCTCTCACCTGGAGAGAGTTGCTCACAGGCCTGAAAACTTGCCTCTTCTACCACGGGTCTGACAACCCAGTTCTTCAACCAACTTTAGCCCAATTCCCACAAGTGAGGATAACAGTAACAAAAACTGGCCAATTCCACCTAGGAAACATAGAAAGAAGCAACCCAAAGACAGTTCAGGTACAAACTCAACTTTGCAAAAGAGGATAGGTTGGGCTCATAGGACACACAGGTGACATGGCTCAATTCATGGTTTTTCCACTGGTTTTCAGGGTGCGTGACAAGGAATCCACACAGAGGTCGAACATAGACTCAATGATTTAGACAGAGGGTGTATTAGCTTCTCAATAAAACATCATTGGCTTCAGGTTTCAGAGCCGCGTTAGGCATACAGAGATTAGACGAAATTCCCAGTTTTAGACAACCGATGGAAGAATGGAGGACAAACCCTTAGCATGGATCAATTATTGGGTTAAATTGCATGTGCCTGGGCTGACACATGTCCCCCATGAAGCTTTATGCACTCCATCAAGTATGCGTTCTCTTTTTTGCACACGTTGGATATGCATGCATTGCCTCTCCCAGAACTTAGGATAAAAAACATGTTTGTCACACAACTTTGGAATAATAATAAATTATTATTCCCAAGGACTTAAGCCCCCAGGCTTAGCCCCTCTTTCCAACCTTTCAACCCCTTTTCCCTTACCCACCCTTGGAAGCTTATTCCCCCATCACTCTTTCTCCGTGGTCGGTCTGCACGCAGAAATGTTTAATCTTTATTAATGTTCTGCATATTACATATACAAAATCAGGCTCCTAGCCTTTAACACTTAGGCTCTTAGGCCTAATAAACACATAAGCCTACCAACTTATCAATACTCGTCTCACCAGCCTACAAAACATGATTTACAATTCATAAACATGATTTACAATTCATAAACATGATTTACAATTCATAAACATGATTACAACATGGCTCGTCCTTGGGGATATTACACTGAGTGTCAAAGACATGTTCTAATGAAGATGAAAATATTGATTTAGATTGATTTCCTAGATCTTTTATAGACCAAAAGGCCTCTCAATGGGGAGGTGTGATCCAAAATGGATATGTACTAAAGACTGGATAAGAATCAATACCTGCAACACATATTGATGATCAAAATGCATTGTCTAAGCCACATAAAACAATGTAAAAGAAATGCAAGTTTATGTGGAATAAGCCAAATAATGATGTAAGAGAAAAGTTAAAGAAAAATAATTAAAACGTCAAGGAAAAATATGGGAGAGAAGGCTAAGGAACCAAAAGTGAAGAGAAATGGTTGTTTGCCTTCCCTTACCCTCTATATGTCCCTATTTCTTCACGCTCTCTCATACTCAAGGGGATTTTGGCCATGGACGAGGACAACATTGTAAAAAATTGTAGACTTGTAGAAAGAAGAATATTGAGCATCATTTGAATGGTTTTCCCAATTGGGTTCTAGGGTAAAAATCTCATCTCATTGATTTTTTTTTCCTCTATGTGCGTCGAGCAAAGTGAGTGGCTTAAACTCACCTTTTTAGTTAATTAAATATTTTAGTAATTTATTAGTTGATGTTATGCATCTATTTATAATTATTATGGGTGATGAGTGTCTTGTTTCATATTTCTTCCTATGGACATGTCTAGGTTGTTCATGATCATTTCTTTGTTTCCCATGAATTCCATTATTGTTTTTAGGTTCACAAATTAATTTTTGTATGAATTCCATTGGTATTGGGTGCTCCAATTAATTGCTTGGAGAATTCCCATTTTTGTTGGGTGTTGCAATTAGGTCTTGGGTTTATTGCATTTTTGTTGGGCATCTAATTGTTTCTTGGGTAGTTTTATTTGATGTATGGGAATATTACATTATATGCCTCAACAAATGGATCCCACTCATTACTTCCTTGATGTATTTTTAAACCCTACTGCTCAAGGGTGACCCACACACTTGTTCCTCTCTTCCAAAACACTGCATGTTATCTACATCTTGAGGAGTACTAACCCCACTTATGAAAAATTCACTATCTTGGTGTTGAGCGTGAACCTTGAGCTCATGAAACCCATTCCAAATTTCACTTGTTGGTTGCAAAGAGTAAAACCTATCGCTAATTTCTTATCATACCAAACACCTGGTTGTTATACTTTAAACCCTAATTTTTTAGTAGAGAAAATTCCTAGCTTTTATAAGTTAAAAGTTCACATGTGCCTACGCCTAGTTCTAGGCTGACCCAAGGAATATAGTTGTTTTATGGCCATTCCATTATTCATATTTGAATATTGTACATATGTTTTACTTTTCCTATCTCAAGTCATCACTTGTACATGGTCAAAATTTGTGTTAGGCATCCTCTAAGAAAGTTGGTTTCATATTTCCTATTGTTTGCATGTATCCAAAGTCAATTTGATATGAAAACCTATGTTGGAAGTGTACTAATGATCACATTCATGATATTTAACCACATGAAACATAAATGACGGTACATACATACAATGATTCATTGGTGTATGTAGGGTGACTAGGCACCTTCCATTAATTAAATGAGTTGAAGTTCCATGTGGATTAAAATATCGCTCAAGCTTGTGATGAGAAATATTTTTTCCATGATTCTAAGATTCTAATTAATGGGTAAGTGAGATGTTATACACACTAGTATTCTTTCATTACTCTTTATAAAAATTAAATAATTAGTTATTTACTCAACCCAAAACCAATGAGTAATTGCACAAATAATTGTACTAAGCGTTGGAACGTTTCTTATCAAAGACAGAGCTGAGATAGAGTTCAAAAATCAAATTTTACACAAGCATTTGTGTTCGTGAAGTGAGTGGGATATAATCCCCTTGATTACAAATCAAACGAAGACCCAACATTTCTATTGAAATGAAATAATTCTCACAAGAGTAGAGGATATTTTCTTTTGATAGTAGTGAAGCCACAGCCACATACTAAGAAATTGATTCTTATGTAACAAAGCAAGTTTGTTTTAGAATAACAAGAGGATTGGACAATTAGTGATCCAGATTTAGGAGTGGAATGAACTGATTAATAGACTGAATAAAAAAAACACAAAGATATGAAGAACAACACCGATATCTAGTGAACAATATCTTCTATTGAATAAATGAAATAGGTTGAAACTATAAAACTGCATAACTGAAACACTTGCTTGAATGGTGGTAGCTATCTTTGAGAAGAGATGTGGTTGCTACACACATCCGTTTGACAAGACTAATTAAAATGATTCTCTAGAGGCCTTTTTGATATTCCTACTGAATTCCAAAACCCTAGACATCCAAAAACCTGACTCTAGAAGGTGAAATGCCAAAAGTAATGTGGCCCCCTATGGGTAAGTTGGTACCTCAACTTCCCGGGGCCATAACTTTTGCATACGACCTCCATTTTAGGCACGTGATAGACCGTTGGAAGGGTATTTTAGAGAAATACACATTACACCATCAAACTCTCACTATGTCTATAGTTTCACTATGAAGATCCATAAAAACACTATTTAGGGTTCCAAAACGACCCTAGAAGTACACAAAGATGTTTTGACATGAAAACATACAAAATAAGCCAATTGGATTAGGTGAGTGTAACAAACCTGCTTAAATAGGTGTATATGATAATTACTTATAATTAATTTAATAATATAATTGTCCTAAAAGATTAGCTAAACCTTAATTATTTCTTAAAATAACATTTACTAATTAATTATTATTAATTAGTTATTCATGATTTGTTTATGATTAATTGAAGTATTAATTAATTCATTAATTAATAAAGTAAATAATAAAAAAGAATGATAATAAATTATATTATTAAATTAATTTACATGCCCGATACGGGATAACATCTTAACTACAAGGGATAAGATATTAAATAAAGGGGTTAAGGGGCATTAACGGGAAGGGATAAGGAGGTAATAAATGAGTTAGGTAGGGAGTAAATGAGGGTGGGGAAGTCGGTGAAGGGGGGATAAGGAAGGGAAGGAGTTGGACGGGAGGCATTCTACGGAGGTTTGGGGAATGAATTTTGGGGGAGCTCTGGATTTGCGGAGAGAGTGAAGTTGTGGAGTAGGATTGATACAGTGCAGCGGAGTTGCTGGGGGTTTTGGGCATGGGGGGCAGGATATCCGTTGATATCCTGGAGCTAGGGAGATACCTAGTTGGCAGGGAGGAATGGTTTTGGGCAGTGTTTTACGGTGCAGCAGCAGTCAGGAAGGCGTTTGGACAAACAAAGGGTATTTAGCATCAGGTTCAGGTATTTATTTAGAATTATGCCTTGTTTTTGTATTAATTTGTTAGTAAATTTATTATTGATTGTTAAATTTACATGCGTACGTGTTAAAATATTATGGAATTATTGAACTTTCATAAACCCACTAGAAATTAATGTCTTGTTGTAGAATTACTAGATGTTAAATT
>SNQJ01S0115475.1:6005-22170 GCA_010110895.2 Picea sitchensis
CTTTTTCAACTTATACTTAAACCATTCAACTATATCCAATGAGCAATGAACAATAGTATAAGAGTTACACCAATACACCATGCACAATATATGAGAAATAATCAATAGTTATTGTTCAAGGGAAGTAATGACTTCCAAAGGTAACTACAGCTTCCAAATGTAAAGGGAGGGATAAAAATCCAAGAGGAAGAGACAATACTCCAATATCAAGAGAGGATTTAACTCTCCATCCTTGCCCCTTCCTTCCACCCAAGAATATATGAGAGATAATAAAACTTTACATTAAATCATCACCATCAACCAACCATCACATAGAACCTGATAATGATTCCAAAGACTTCTTCAATTTATGAAATTATTCAATTCTTGGAATATTTTGATTCCCTTTTCTTGTAGCTTTATATAATAACCATATACTCTCTCAGAGGATTCAATCCTTTTGTCATATAGTCCTCTGGATTAAATTTCCAACAGTTATACTCAGACCTTATTCTGATTTCTAAGTTGAAAGATATGGTTGTCCAAAATCAATAATTCTCTCTCTCTCTCTCTCTCTCTCTCTCTCTCTCTCTGCACCTACCAACCACAAATGTTTTTTCCTCTTCTATATATTTCCAATGACTATTATTGTCCCTCAAACCGATCTCTGAGCCGAAAGTTATGGCTCTCTGAAATCAATAGTTTCATCCTTTTTTTCACATGTTTTCACAGTTACAATAAATCTTAGAGGTCAACTTCTGCCCCTTGTAGAAGAAAATATGGCGATGTTGATATAAATTCCTACTTCTGAATTTTCATTCCCTTTGTATTTTCCCAACTTCTTTTTTCCATTTATTTTCCCTCTTCTATGCCTACCCTTGCTTCCCCTTTTTCTTTTTTTCCCTTCATCTATCCCTTTCTAGTTTCCATACTTAATCATATTTCAAAAATTGATGGGTTGGCGGGTTGGCGGGAATTCGTTTCCATCCACTTAGCCATACTTAGCCATTTTTTCAACTTCGTAGGTTCACGGATTCAAGCCTTCATCTTCCAAGTTCCACGATCTCCACTTTACACCCAAAATTCTGCGATCTACATTATGACCATCAGATTTGTCACGAGTACCGAGCCCCTAAGTATTTCATTTCTCCTACATGCAAGACCGACCGATCGCTTTTCAACACTTAGCTTATTTTTTATCATCCATAACCGCGGATTCGCAGGTTCCTAGGTTGGCGGGTTCATGAAAAGCTCCATATTCAAAATTTCTCTCCTCCATCCTCGCCATCGTCATGTTTTTCCCAATATGCATTGTGTGATTTAATGTTAATAACTGATCATGCAGGCTCCTAAAAGATCGTCATTAATAGCAAAGGGATCGAGGATATTTCTCATTAAATTGTATTAAAACACTATTTGCCAAAGGTTATATTACTGTCATCTCTTTGAAAAGATTCATTTCAACTTTTTATCCACTTGAAGGAATACTCTCGTCAACCTATGGAAACAACAGCTAGACAAGATTATTGTGGTGATACTTTAAATATCTTTGGTCGTGAAGACCAAAACTTTTAGCGGTCCAGAGCATATTCATATTACTCCTCTCCTCCTACACCGAAAGACGTAATCTAGGCATCTAGAATCACTCGCATGGGATGTGTTCCTGATGCATTTGACTCTAAATAACTTGTTTCATGGTGCGAGGATAAGTACATGTCAAGCCATAGAATTATACAACTCCAAGGTCATTCTCTGATTTCCCTTTCACCACAATTCTTTTGCAAGATGTTGAATCTCCCAAAGTCGACACTTACCTTCAAAGGAGAAGACTGCAGAGATTTCTTGAAGAAACATAACAATGACCTTAACCTCCTTCCTAAATATTTGGAGAATCCTACATCTATTCCAAAAGACATAACCAGGATCCAGGTCGACTCTTTTAAAAATCCCTTTCAAGAAATCGCATGGTTTTTTACCAAGTTGACATGTCAGGAAATCACTACTACTATTTATTGCATGATACTATATAGTTTATATTTTATAGTAAAATAAAAAGACATCTTTGATTGGGTGTTACACATGGTTTTGGTCACTCTGGTGATGTCTCTACAATGGTGTATTTAGGCTCCCAACAAGGACTTTTTGCCTGAGGAAAATAACTGTTGTCTTCTTCCAAAAACATATTTTCAAAGTGAGTTCGCAGGATGTCTATGTATTAGGGTGTGATAATGCTTGATTCTCACAGGCCACCCACACTTAGGGTGTGAACTGTTCACAAGTTGCTTTATAGGCAGGGTGCAAACTTGTTTTAAAGCTTGGAGAAGAGAAGAAGTCTCAAGGCTTCTAGAAGGGAATCTTCTAGAAAATGAGTTGGCAGTCATATGGTTGGAATCCTACTGACTTCATAGATTTGGTGGGATCATCCTCATCCATGTAACCATCTCTCCTTATCCTATATATTGAAAGGTTTCTCATGGAAAAGGTTAAGCAAGATTGAATGAAGAAATGGTGAAAGAGTTGTGTGAGGAACTCTGCTTGGATAGAAGCTTGAGGACCCCATTAGGCCTACCAAGTTGTGGTAGATCTTGTTCATGCGATTGTAGAGAAAGCATGTGTGTTGGAACCTAGGGTCACTGAAAGGAAGCTTGTGACATCAAGGCGATCAGGTTGTAATCTTCTACATTAATTTAATATGATACAGAGGCATGTCCCTTTCCCATAAAATAACTATTCTTTTATTGTGTAACTCCTTGATCATATGCATAGGTTGACTTTGAATATACTTTGTTATATTCACTTTGGTTGGTTTATGTTGTCTTGGAATTGATTGCACGAGAGCACCGGAGTGAAGCAGGAACAACAAAGACCTAAGGAAGCAATCTAAAGGTATGTCACTTGTTCCTCTCTACTAGTAGATTCAATGATTACAACTTAGGGAAAGAGTAGTGTCCTATATTGTTTTGTTCTAGATCCAGGTGGATCTAGGGAGATTTGTTAGTGTCCGCACCTATTGATTTGTCCGATAACAAAATTGGCGACTCCACTGGGGAACATACCCATGTTTAGTGGTTTTTATTGGTTTTTTCTTGGCCATTTTCTCTTAACCTACCATTTTACATTCCCATCAATCTTTGAGTCTCGAGGATACCCTCACTGACTCCCTAAGTCCAGAAGTTCCCTCAGAAATTTGGTCCTTCTTCCAAATTTTTCTTGTTTACAGACCTTCTCGCACTTCACTCTTTTGTAGCCTGCGAGAAACACTTGAGTTCACACCCTGGTGTTCAGTCCAGTGTGAACCCCTCGCAGTCAACCTGTGTCTAGCCTGTGAGAATCCTTGATTCTCACATTGTAACACACTACCAGCCTAAAAACCCACTTACAAAATTTTTGGTTTAAGTCTTTTTATGTCCTCAGATGCCCAGATTTGTTTGTGTGTCTAGGAAGAACTTATCTCGCCAGTGATTGAATGCTTCTTGGCTTCAGATCCTATGAATGATTGGTTTTCGAAAATCAAAATCTCTCCTTGTTCATTTTGTCTCGATTTTTACTTCTTGACATTTTTCTTCAAACAAGGGTATAATCTCTAATCCTAGAATCCGAGTTCTTGTTTGGTCAAGAGCCTGTGATTGGTTTAAAAGTTGAGATTAATTGTCTATTTCAATTGCTTATTACTTGGGAATTTCTTACCCTTGTGCATTTGAAGAAACTAGTTTTGTCAGTCTGTTATTTTTGTCTTCATTGAAAGATCCATTTGAGGTGTTTGTTGTGCATTCTTTTTTTCGTTGGTTGCTTACTTTTTTTTAGTTCCATCTCTGTTGTTTGGTTTCTAATGAAAAATTAAAGATATTTTTTTTCTTTTAAGAAACTTTTTATTCGAAAATATTGGCATTCAAATATTGAAAAAGCACGAATAGAGAATTTTCATTGCTCATGATTGTTTGATATTGAATTTTAAAGAAGATCATACATCGTAGTTCATGTTGTTCCAGAAAACTCCTCTTTCCCTCCTGTAAATAGGACTCATCGAAAAAAAAATTGTATCTTTCATTTCCTACTTACGCATTGTTGGGTCAGAGTCTCAAACAACATTGGTTTCATCTCCGTCTCCTCTTGAGTAACAACAACTTTTAATAATATTGCACAATTTTAAAATTCAACTAGTAACTTTTCTAGGGCTCTTTTACACCAACATTAGCTAGGCTAGATCTTTGGAATAGGCAGTGAGACACACTCTCCAAAGAACAAAATGCAAAATAGTATCTTGTGATAGGGAGTGTCAAATTCCATTTACAACATTTTCTCCTAGGAAGCCCTTCTCACACAAGGGTCAAACCTGAGGTCGCATCGAGTTTGACAGAATTACTCACCCTGCTTTGTTGATATCAATGTGGATATTGCACGTATTACGGGGATCACTTGAAGGTATACCCACAATGATGAGTGGAAGCCTCTGAAGATGATTTCGGGCCAGATACCCTGCCCTTGCGTGTGGATCGGACTGTCGACTTTTCCCCAGGCATTATTGTTGTTGGTGGTAACCTTAGTAGCCTATATTTTTAGGGCCTTACACAAGGTGAATGTGAAGGGGAAAGTCTTCATGGTACCTGGATTAGAAGGTCTTGTTTGTTTGGTTTTGCTTCCTAGATTTTACTAGTGCATGTTGTTGTTTACCCAAGTAGGCCATAGAATTTCTTTTGTAAGATTCTAACTCGATCACAATTGACCCTCCACGTCATTCACGTAGAATGCAAGGCTTACCCCCAGAAAATCTGGAAGGTTCTCAACCCTTTCCTATTAGCTCATCGGAGGGCTCTCCTTAACAGAGTGAAGTCCAAGACATCACCACTCCACAAGGGAAAAGAACTAACTCTGTAGAACGGTTCTGAATTTCCAATTCTCGAGAGGAATTTCGACTTCATTCTGACTCAGAGAGACATATTGTGTGAGTGAATTCTTCTGGAGACTTAGTTGTTTAGTCTTCTGGATCACCAACTAGACCTTTCTGAGGACCTGAAGGTCAAGATCCTTTTTGGACTTCTGGCATTTTTAGACGGGATCTCTTTGGCTCAGGAGTAGGCGTTGATATCACTATCGCACCTGAGCTGCCTGAAACATCTGATCTAGACACAATACCTTTTGCTATTGCTTATTACTTTCCTGGTACACAAAATCCACCAGCTAGCCACATCTTGACTATCCCTCTACAAATGGTCCATTACACAACGGTCCCAGTTACTACAAGTTCTCACAACGGGATTACAACAACTAGACAAGACCCCATTGGCACACCGCTTTTGCCCAGATTCACTCCAACCCTTCCACCCGGATATCATGCATTGAATGCTTCTATTCCCGCTCCTGCACAAATAACGTCTACGACTCCTGGTGGTTCCACTTTTTCTGGGCACCCCCGTCCCAGTTTTATTCTGACACTTCCTCCAACCCCTTTCAGAGGACCTTTTTCATCCTCTGTCGAAGGCACTGATCCTATTGGCACCATTCTATCATTCACACCTAATTACCAGATTCATGTTGGTGGACAATTTCACCAAGGAGGCCACACCCAATCCCCTTTTGCAGGACAAATCCCAATTGGGGCTCAACCCCCGATTGGAGAGAAACCCCCACCGACCCCACCCTATGGACAAAACATACCTTCGTCCTTGGCCTAGTATTGGAATTATCTTGTTCAACATAATCCTTTCTTGACTGGGGGGCAACAGCCTCAAGCTAGCTCCGTCGTCCCCCCTAGCACAGGCCAACCATACCCAGGCACGTCTAATCCTATTTGAGGCTCAAATGCTCAACCCCAAGCCCTTGTTCAAGGGTACAAACCTATGAATTACTTGCCTCCACACCAACAACCGAACCTGCCTGGATCTTCGCATTGCATGAAAACTGCTTATGGTCCCACTGGTTTATCGACAGGACTCCCTCCCCAAAATCACCGGTACCTGCATGTGAACAAATGGTTACCCTTCTTAGCCACCTTGGACCTACCTGATCTGTCGAGGATTTTAAATGATCCAATCCGTCACTCTCCTCAATGGCTTGCCATACCGGCCAAACTACCATCTGACATCCCTAAATTTGATGGTACACCAGGAGAGGACCTAAACAATCATGTAATGAATTTTCACCTTTGGTGCTAATCCAACTCCTTGATGGATGACTCTATTCGCTTACGCCTTTTTCAACGAACCCTCACAGGTTCTGCCACGAAGTGGTATATAGAATTACCATGAGGCTTCTTCACCGACTTTAACACCCTCGCTATGGATTTCCTCACCCACTACCAGTTACCGATCTGCTACGAAACGTGAACCGAGATTTTGAGTTCTTTC
Source organism: Picea sitchensis (assembly GCA_010110895.2). Taxonomy (NCBI): domain Eukaryota; kingdom Viridiplantae; phylum Streptophyta; class Pinopsida; order Pinales; family Pinaceae; genus Picea; species Picea sitchensis. The sequence goes on from SNQJ01S0115475.1 coordinate 12,329, forward strand.
AAACAAACCAAAGCCACTCATATCTCCGATCACATTCATGAGTGGCGATGGAGATGATGTCTCATCAAACTCGAACTTCCCGATCAGTTGCTGGAAAAGTGGTTCACAAAATCATTCGTGAATGACATTGCTCATGATATCACCATGGGTGGAGTTGTCATAGAAGAATAGGCGATTAGTCATTCCCAATACCCAGACCTCGTTTATTCATAAATGGGTACTCTTTACGACTTACTCCCTGATGCACCTCATCCTTCTACTTCTACTACTTCAACCACTCCTGTTTCTTCTCATACAGCTGACAGTGTGATTTGCACCTTCCATGCCCAACCTCATTCCGTAAAAACCCCTGAAAACAACCCCAAATCAATTTCTTCTAATGTTCAAAATGCTATGTCTCCTACCCCTCCCACCGTTAAGACTTCTAAGGTAAATTCTGTTCAATCTACCCTGACCAACCGAAATAAATCCAAAAGAGGAAAGGGTAAGACCAAGGAGGATAAAAATAATCCACAAACTGAGAAAACCAAAACTCCACCTATTGACGATAGGGATAAGTGTAAACCTAGATACCCTTGTCTTATCTATGGTGATGATCACTACACGAAGGATTGTCCACGATGAGACGAGGTTACTAAGTTCCTTCAAGGGACCATGAAACCCCCCACTCCAGCCATATTGTCACAACCCTTCCCCTCTCAACAACAGGCCTGATTGGTCATTCATGACCAACCTTCCCCCTCCAATACATCCTATGTCTTAATGTGTACCGGTGATTCAAAGAAGAATGACATCACACTTACCACTCGAGCCAAATATTATTCTTCCTCCAAAGAGAAGGTTGATGTGATACAGCCTTCATCGGTCCAACCATCTCCCACGACCCCACCTACCAACGGTCCTCTTCATCTCGAGCGACCGAGCCTAGATACAGTTCTTAGCCCTCCCCCAAAGGGTGTTGTTCGAAAATCATCTTTCAATCCTCATGCCCGTGTCTCCCAGAACTATAGCATTGTCGAAGATCTGGCCCAGGCACCATCTGCGATGTCAACCCTTGAAGTCCTTCAGATTTGTCCTACACAATGGAAGGCACTGTTAAAATATATTGGTGGAATCGACCCCATGGATATGAATTTAATAATTTTTGACTTGGAAGATCACATTCCAAGGTTACCCCCTCAAGTCGCATTCCAAATACAAGTTATTGTCTACAACAAAAACATTTGTAGAACAGTTATCAATGAGGGTGCCTCGACATTTGTCATGTCTATTACCTGCTGGAAAGCCATCGACTCTCCTCCTTTGACTGAATCCCACAACATGCTCAAAGCCTTCAATGGCTCTGGTTTTAAGCCTTATGGTGTTCTCTCCTTGTTGCCTATTACGTTATATGGAAAAACGGTCCAAGTCGAAGTGGAGGTCTTTGACACTCCTCTCGATTACAACCTTATACTTGGTCATAGCTGGATTGATTCCATGCGTGCAGTTGTGTCTAGGGATGATTTTAAGGATGGAAATTTATTTTAAAATGTTGAAACCTTGGCGAATCTTACTAATCCTTCATATGTCAACTATAAATGTTTGGCGATATTTTTGTAAAAATATTCAAATTTATAAGTATTTCATATAGTTTTTATAAAATTTTGGCGATTTTTAAGGTAAAATAATTTTATCCTATAGAATTTGGGCGAATCTTTTTTAAAATAACGAATCTTGTTTTTGGAAAAACCATGGAAAATTAGCCCATGAGCGAAATTTAGCCCCTAAAATCATCCCTGGTTGTGTCGACTCTTTTCCGTGTCATGTGTTTCCCACATCAAGGAAAAGTCGTTACCGTCGACCAATTGGCCTTCTTTCACTCTAATGCACATACCGACAACATACTGTTCATTTCCAATACCCCTCTGGATATGAGAATGTCGGTGTGGGTCTACTTAAAGATTCCTCTTTGATAGGCACTTTCCCCATCCCACCACCCGATGCTCCACATCCGTTTGTTGCCTCGATCAACATGATCTCCACCTCTATTCATAGAACCCTTGTGTCTCACAACCTGTGGATGGTCCCCAACCCCGGTGATCATCTTTGTTATGGCGACGAAATGTCCTTGAGTCTGGTCGAATCCATTTATCAAGCCATTCAATCGACAACCCTTGCTTCCCCCTCTCCTGTTAATTTATCTCCAAATCTATTTCGCGTTATTTTCCCACAGATGAAATTATTATGTCTATCATGTCCATGGAAGAAACCCCTTGGGACGATGGATATCATCGTTCCATCCTCTTCCTGGAACAACACACCATCGAAGGTTACCAATGGATCTCAACACTGTCGACCGTTGTCGTCATTTATACCATTCCCGAGTCTACAAACGATGTGTTTTATGAAGGGAACTTAAGAAATATCTCACCCACCATCCCCCTCAACATATCCATAAAACCTGGAATTGTCGAAAATGTGCATATCAGAGCTTCGTGTTCCCATGATGAAGTTGTCACCTACAAATCTCTTTTCCAAGAATTTTTTGACATCTTCGCCTGGAGATATGAAGAAATGTCGAGTATGGACCCTGCCATTGTAATACATGAGATTAAGACATACCCAGATGCTAAACCCATCTAGCAACGACTTCGTCCGGTCCACCCACGCAAAGTAGCCACTATCAAGCTTGAAGTTGAGAAACTTCTTAAAGCTGGATTTATTTACCCTGTGGCTCTAACTGACTGGGTTTCCAATCTTGTTCTGATTGACAAGATACAAGGCACCATCCGCATGTGCGTTGATTATAGGGACATTAACAAAGCTTGTCCTAAAGACAACTTTCCTACCCCCTTCGTTGACCAGATTGTCGATGACTGTGCCAGAAGCAAAATCTTCTTCTTGATCAATGGTTTCTCCAGATATAATCAAATCAATATCGTTCTCATGGACCAACACAAGACTAAATTTATTTGTCCTTGGGGCACGTTCGCCTATCGGAAACTTCCATTCGGTTTAAAGAATGCTGACACAACTTTTCAGTGCACTATGTCTTACACCTTCTACAATATAAAGCATATTGTGCAACCATATCTCGATTTCTTACCTACTCATTCCATTCATCGAGTATATCATCCAATACACCTCCGTGCCATTTTCCTTCGCTGTCAATTTTACCATATACGCTTGAATCCCCACAAATGTGTTTTCTGCATAGAATCTGATTGACTTCTGGGCTTTATTGTTTCACGCCAGGGGATCCGGGTAGATCCTTTGAAGGTCGAGGTGATTCTCAATCCTCCTCCTTACTCACTTTGCCAGTTGCAAATTTTGCAAAGGAAGGCAAACTTTCTTCGTCGTTTCATCCCAAACTATGCTGAGCTAACTCTTGGATTTACACGACTGCTCAAGAAAGGGTCCGAGTTCGTATGGGATACCACTGCCAACAAAGCTTTCAAAGCTTTGAAATTGTCTTTGACACGTACCCCGCTACTCTTCCCACCTGATTACAATCAAGATTATTTCCTCTATCTCACAACCTCGGACTATACCATCGTTGTGGTTCTCATCCAGGAGGATGATTCTCATAACGAACATGTCATATATTACTTGAGTCAAAGTCTTACGACTACTGAAACCAAGTATTTACATGTTGAAAAACTAGCCTTGGCAGCCGTCCAAGCAGTTCAATGTTTCCGACACTATATACTCTCTCACAAAACTACATTAATTTCTAACTGAAACCCTATGCAACACATCCTTACACGACAACTGCTAGGGGGATAATACTCCAAATGGATTGTAATACTCCAGGAGTTTGACTTAGAATTCGAACGCGCTAAGTCCAAGAAATCCTTATTGTTTTCTGAGTTGATATGCGACCTTCCCTGGCCTGAGACGGAAAATGTAGAAGCAGATTCATTTCCTGATGAATCTCTTTTCCTAATTAGTTCTAATGACCTTTGGTACGGAGATATCATCATATATCTCCAAACCCAGACTTTCCAGCCCAATTTGTCTAGTACTGACTGTCGTCAAATACGCTACCAAGCCCGTCAGTATATTATCCTCGGTGATACTCTTTATCGTCGTAGGATTGACTTATTTTTTCAACGCTGCCTTACTTTTGACGAAGCCGAGAAATCCCTCAATGACTACCACTCTGGAGCCTGTGGTGGTCACATGTCTGGGTATGCTACTGCCCAAAATATCTTGTGCACAGGATATTTTTTTCCTTATTTATTCAACGATTTTATAATTGTCGTCCAACAATGCCATGCCTGCCAAACCTACAACAACAAAATACGATCACACCCTGCTCCTCTACACCTTGTGGTGTCTGTCGGTCCTTTTGCGAAATGGGGTATCGATTTCATGACATGTCACCCTCACTTGGCTGGGGGGAATGGTTACATTATTGTAGTCGTAGATTACTTTATGAAATGGGTCGAGGCGATGCCAACATTCAACAATACCGGAAGGACTGCCGCATTATTCATATTCAATCACATCATTGCTCATTTTGGTGTTCCTCATGTTATTGTTACTAATCACGGTAGCCACTTTAGAAACTTCATGATGTCCGAACTCACTGAAAATTTGGTTCTTCACCATGAAAACTCGACACCCTATTACCCACAAGAGAACAACCAAGTTGAAGAAATAAACAAGGTCCTCATTACCATGCTTCGATGAATGATAGGGATTCACAAGACGAGTTGGCACATGATGTTGTTTTCAGCATTGTGGGCTTACCAAAAATCTATTAAGTCTGCCACCGGGTTTACACCATTCTATTTAGTTTATGGCCTAGAAGCCATCCTACCGGTTGAATGTGAGATACCCTCCTTAAAACTAGCTATCGAACTTCTCCCAAACACTTCTGCTGAAAAAGAACGTCTGTTGTACCTCATGCAATTATACGAGACTCGTCGCGACGCCACCCTAGTCATAGAAGCCTAGAAGAAACACGTCAAAGCCCAATATGACAAACATGTCAAGCCTCATGTGTTCTTCGAAGATGATCTGGTTCTCCTCTACGAACAAGATCGGGATATGCTAGGAGCCGAAAAAGTTGAATCCATGTGGCGAGGTCCTTATATCATTAGACGAGTGTTGGAGAAAGGAGCCTATCAGTTAGTGGACTACGATGGTATCCCTTTGAGTGAACCCATAAATGGGTTGTACTTAAAGAAGTACTATGCCTAAGATCACCTATGCATTAGTGCTTGTATTTTATTGTATCATACTTTTTTCTTTAAGTATGGTTTTGCATTATTTGGTCTCTTCCCTCGACCGCTTATCGTGCGTTGTGCTTGGTTTCCAAATGTCGGAGTCTTTGCCACCCTACATTGGCTTCACCGATGGCGCTATCTGTAGTACTCAAAACCTTGCTTCTACTGCATGGGCAATTTACACCCCTACAAACGATCTTATCATTCTACGAGGTGTGTGCCTCGGTTTTGCGACCAATAATATTGCATAATATAGCGTCGTCATCGAATTGTTGATTGATTCTATTTCACTTGGTATCCACTGCCTGGTTATACAACTTGATTTGTAGCTAGTAGTACTACAGTTAAGTAACATCTATACTATCTGAAGTCCTACTTTATTATGGGTATATTTACGAATTCGCCTCTTGGAACGTTATTTTGATTATATTGAGTATCAACACATTCCTAGATGTCTAAATACATTGAAAGATGCATTAGCTAACTATGTGTTAGACAGACATTTTGGGCGTTTATAAAACAATCACACATTACATGTATAACACAACACAAAGTAAGCCGGTAGAAGCCATGTATATGTATATAATGATCAAAAGGCATTTACAAAAAGTTTCTGTCCAAGGACCAAAATCTCAAAATACAAAGCCCATGGCTTATACAAAATAGTGTCACGAATGACGCTCATGATAGCAAGCAACTTCTCAGGCCACCCTACGAAGCAGTCGACCGATAGACTCAAACACGCCCACAGTATGGCGCTGGTAATGTCTAGGGATCTCCCCAATGGTAATGTTTGGGATCTCCGCGGTCAACCCCTCCAAGTTTTTCTCCACTACCTTGTAGTCTTCAGTGTCCCATCTTGCCACTGGAGCCACCTCTCCTCGTCATTGAATAGAAGATGTTCTCGGAGGTTGATATGGCCCCACATCTATGTCATCAAAAAGAGATTTTTGATTAGTTCTTAGACAAACATAAAAAAATTGCATATGATAAAATTTACAAATACATTTAAAAAGAACAAAATGTGTACTTCTTACCTAGATCACCCCACTGAGAATCCTTAGGTAGGGCCAAATCTAGATCTCCTCGGAAATCCAAACCAGCATAGGCATAATCATTGATCATCATCATCTGGGGCTGTAACCAGTCAAAAAATGCATCATTGTACCTAATTATGGGCCCGGCAACGTGACGAGCCATGAGGTTGCACCACCTCAGCATCCTCGGATCCTCTAGAGCTGGTAAAACCAAATCAACCTGTAACCACAGCAGTGGGACCTTCTCGAGAAAGAAGGACACCAAAAGTGATCCGTACCTGAACTGCTTCAACTCGCCCTTTCTGCATTTCGTTAACTGTCTCTTTATACTGCGGAGAACTACGTCTGACCAGTTGAAGACCCAAGGCTATGTGCACTCTATGGTGTATTGAAAGTAGCTCTGGAGAGCCATGTGTGGAGCTAGGCTCCCAGCCATCCGTGCAATAGTGAGCAAGATGGTCCGAAGGGTCAAGTCTTGGACCCCCCAAATAGCAACCTTACCCTTGCTCCTCTCTACCTCAAGGACACAATACCGGCAGAAATACTCGCTCATGGGGAGCATGCCTCCTCTACCTCCGGTCAAAGTAGCGTTTTACCCACACCGTGACAACCCCGTGAGGAAATATATATCCTCGATATCTAACGTCAATGTATGGACTCCGATGTGAAATAACTATTGGTCCACATCCCACATATGGACTAGGTATTCCAACAATCTGAGTTGGGCCCTCATGCCCGAAATCCTGAATAATTTCAAAAGCCCACAGTCTCGGGGGGAAGAAACTGTACCTGGGTCATTCTCAGCAATGGCATCCTCTTCCTCATGTTCTCTTTCTCTCCACTACAACATTGTGATGATCAAACACATGCACAAGAGCCGTAAGAAAAGTGTCAGCAACTTGATCCAAACTTTGGTGTAATTTTTATTGAGCATTTTTCAACTTCAATTTTCATTTCTCGGCCCTCGCAGGTGAACGTTGGGAACAGTGCGAGGTTCTCATAGGTTCCCTTAAGGCCACCTGCAAGAATCCTTGATTCTCACAGGTCCCGTAAAGCCCACCTGCGAGAATGCTTGAATGCATGGTGTGGCCCCAAAATGGACCTAAAACACTGAAAATTGTCCATGAAAAAAAAAAAAAAACCATGAAAAAGTTGAAGGATCAAGAGCTTACCTCGTCGGCTAAGACGGTTCGCCAAATGGTCGCTTGTGCCTCCTAGAATCGAGCAAAGAAATTTGGGGGAAAATGAGGTATTTTGGTTAAGTTTCTTGGAAAAATCACAATGAATTGGTAAAAATCCCTTTTTACCCTTATTTATTCATTTTTTACTATTTATGTTGTTTTTTGCCTATAAAAACCTAATGCCCTAATAGTTTTGTGAGTATGGTTTTTCACAGATATCGCAACTTCGAAGGCTGAATGGAAGGTACGAGTGTTATTTTTCTTTTTGTCGTGTGTGCAACTACTTTTTAGGGTTTTACAGACAAAACCTCGAGCTTAGTCTTCGTTCGTTCTCGCGCTCGAAAATACATGAGAATGCAATTGAGTATACTTGTTCTCGTCTTTTTGTACTCGTCATGGTAACAAGAAAACGACGAACGCACAGGAGTATCATTTAAGCTCTTTTCACGCTCCCTAAAAATGAAAAGATGGTCGAGTGACCTTGTTTCATTCACACTCGTAAAAGTATTTGAATAAAACATTTGATGGGCGATAGTTTGTCACTTTTTCGGTCCTATCGAACTATTTTACGAAAAAGGAACTGAGAGAGTCCTCTTTAAGTGTTTTTTAGACTCTCAAAATATGAAAAACCGTTGAGTTTTCTATCCTTGGACTCATTAAATAAACATCGAAAGACCCATAATGGGACCAAACCACTCCTTCCTAGGGTTCGTTAAATATACTCCGAGGGACTCATCCGGAGGATGAGCTTACATCAATAAGCATATGTTATCCTCCTCAAGCTTGCGTAAAAATAAAGAGGTACTCGCCAGAAATGGTGGGGGGAAATTTTGGAAAGGGATGTGCTTTCATCTTCATATTAATGGCAGTAAGCATTGCTCTTGAACATGACACCCCCTATTCATCATTTGAATCCACGTTGGGAAATCCATTTGTCTCTCATTCGACTTGCTACAAGGTCACGTCTTGGGTCATCTTTGAGTCAGTGCTGCCAAGTCCTTGGTCATGTCGTTCATATCTTCAAGAGAAGTTCACACAAACCTTTTATTGAGTCGGCCATCTGCAGTTGTCCATTCTTACTAGGTCAGCCTTCCCCGTGTCCGTTTCAACTTTCATCCATACTTTGTTTCACCCTCAAAATCTATTACTTATTTCGTGTCATTGATGGGGGATACATCAAGGCCCTCCTATGACGAGTCTTGTTCCATCAAATCCAACTCATTTTCTAGAAATAAGACTTACAAATCATTCAGTACCTTGGAACCTGCATACCTTAATGGAAGTTCTCCTTGCTGTCGACAGGGGTTCACATCATTGATCTTTGATCGAGAAATTCCGCCGAATTCTCGACTTCAGCTCATGTATTCGCATTCATTCGGATTGTACTTTGGTACCTTGGGAGTCATTGACATCAATGGTGATTTCCCTCACACTTGTTAATGGTTTTCATTAATGGCCGGTAATCAAGTGGTTTCTACCATGTTCGACTTCAACACATGTAATCGTATGGCTAGATTCGTACTTTTAGGTGATGGGATTGAAGACCCTGGGTCTCATATTTTGATCCAGGCTACGATGGAGTATGTATGATTTGTATTGACACATAGATCCACTTTGTATGTCATGTGGCTATGTCGTCTCAGATCAAGCCTTTTTCACATAGATCCACGATGTATTATTGGTGGCTATGTAGCAAATTTTTCATAGATCCACAATGTATTCCTGGTGGCTACATAGCATTTTGATGGCATGGATCCATGGTGTATGCTTGGTGGCCATGACCTATGCTTATGTTTTCATTCATTGATTATCTGAGCATGGGAATGCCTACCTCAGAACTGGTATTATATTCTGTAGATGCTTGATTGTTTGCAGGTTTCCGATTAAGTGTGCTCCTGGTCTCTAACACACAAACACATTTTAAAAAGTATTTCGGTTGTCATAAGTTTCAGACTCATACTTTGATGGGCATTATGTTACACATGGTTTTGGTCACTCTAGTGATGTCTCTACAATGGTGTATTCAGGCTCCCAACAAGGACTTTTTTCCTGAGGAAAATGACTGTTGTCTTCTTCCAAAAACACATTTTCAAAGTGAGTTCGCAGCCTGCCTATGTATTAGGGTGAAAGAATGCTTGATTCTCATAGGCCACCCACATTTAGGGTGTGAAATGTTCACAGGCTACTCTATAGGCAGGGTGTGAACCTGTTTTTAATCTTGGAGAAGAGAAAAAGTCTCGAGGGTTCTAGAAGGGAATCTTCTAGAAAATAAGTTGGAATTCGTATGGTTGGCATCCTACCAACTTCTCAGATTTGGTGGGATCATCCTCATCCATGTAACCATCTCTCCTTATCCTATATATTGAAAGGTTTCTCATGGAAAAGGTTAAGCAAGATTGAATGAAGAATTG
>SNQJ01S0115476.1:0-20227 GCA_010110895.2 Picea sitchensis
TGTTCCTTACACTTGTGCCCTGGAAAATATTTGTCATCACAATTATAACAAAGACCCTTGAGTTGGCGTTCAACCATTTCGGCCCTAGTTAATTTCTGGATCTTGAGGGGAGTTGCAGGAGGGGCAAAATTGGTGGGTTTAGGGCGAGGAGGAAAGGATGGTTTGCGGATATGGGAGGAGACAATTTGTTGTGCTTCCTTGGCTTGTTGAGTAGCTTCCAACTAAGTCTAGGGATGTGCCATGAGAACATGGGCACAAATTTCATCTTTTAGGCCACTGATAAAGCATTCCTTGAAGAAAGCATCTGACATGTTGTCCATTTTGAAAGCCAAGTGCTCAAATGCTGCGATAAAGTCTTCCACTACCCCAAACTGCTTCAACTTGGTTAAATGGCCTAAGTGGTGGGTGTCAGAGTCAAAGCGGTCATAAAGCTCTGCAACAAATTGTGTCCAAGCAACATACCCTTGCCATGCCTTTTTACACCATTGCCACCATTGCTAGTGTTTCAGATCCAGATGTAGGATACCATAATGAAGCTTGGCTAAATCATCAGTAATGCCATGCAAAGAGAAATAATGTTCCATTTGAGTGACCCATCCTATGGGATCCGAGCCATCAAATTTGTTCACCTCAATTCTGGGAAGGCGGAGGTCTCGAGGAAAGTGGGTAGAATGAGGACCTTGGTAATGGGAAGAGTCATGGTCTTCCTGATAGGATGGTTGTTCATAAGAGGAAGGGTTCTGGGAACTGCCCATCAATTGGTCAAGTGTGGATTTGATGTCTTTGATGTGGGCACATTGGTCCATGAGGATTTGAACAAAGGAATTGAGTGAGCTAATGTTGGCATTGATATTCTTGATGTCCTCCTTGTTCTGGAGGTTGTTAGCAACCAATGCATTGAGTTCTTGGGCGCAGGTGGTGGCCATGTGGAAAAATGGTCAGGAAAATAGGATAGGGGGGGCAAGTAGGGGGTCAGGAGGGGTGAGTGGGACCACTGGGAAGAATGGTGTCAAGTGATAGGGACCACTACAATCAGGGTGAAAAGGGGAGTCCAATGGGATAGGGGCCAAGTAAGGGTGTTGTAAAAGGGGTCGAGTCCACCAAAAAAAATTGTATTAAAAATGATAGGTACCACGAGAATCAGGGCGAAGACAGGAATCCAATGTGATAGGTCCCAAATAAGTGTGTAGTGTTGAAAGGCCCAAATTCTTAACGGGAAAAAATGTGTAGTAATTTTGCAACCAGAATACAGGAGGTAAAGTTGCACGTAAATAGATCTTGTCTGTTCTGTTTCTGTTTTCGTCCCAAGGGTTAGGGTATTCAGGGTTTCTACAGACAAAGGTTGTCCTTGTACTATAACTCTCTGATATACGTGTGGGGTCCAACAGTAGTATTCGACCCAATATCTTAGGGCATAAACTAAGGAGGCTAGATCGTGCCCTTAACCGTACTACTTGACTACCTAGGTACTAGAGAGTATCTTCCCGAGTGTTGTTCTTGGTGGCACTATAGCAGTCAGGTGACCGATTGGTTTATCTATGGAGCGCTTTAGGATATCTAGGTTGATCTGTATACAGGTGCTGTCTGATGGGCTACCACTCGTAGGGGTACCAATAGGGGTTACAAGGGTGGCCAACAATGCGCGATTAAGTACCACTTGTAGTTCCTGCGTGTATGTTTACTTGACCGTGGATTTATGCACAAAACGATAGATCTCTGTAGCTTTAAGATGTCGGAATACGTCTCTACCTTGAAAAAAAATAACCCAAATTTTTTTGCCATGGAAAGTGCTTTGATACCACTTGTAAGGTACCAGATCTATTTTAATAGCTGAAAACAAAAATATTGTAGAGAATAACAATGGAACAACACAATAGATGAAACCACATCACCAAAATAATACCTTTATTGATAGGAAACAATGTTCACTTGGCTCTTCGAGGGGGCAACCTCCAGCAGAGAAAAGCTCTATTACAATAATTCTCAAGACAAAACTTCTCATACCCTCTACTCCTATTTATACTAAATCTATCTACCCGAAATAACCATCTAGAGGAAGATCCTTCTAGAAGCGGAAGCTTCTATTAGGTCTTCTTACATTTGACTTATTCTTCCTTATTGCTAGGCCTTATTAATATCGGCCTTTATTACATGGAAATATATTATTCTACCTACTTGAGGGGTTAGGGACGTTAGGTCCCTAATAGGGGGGGGAAGCTTCCTGCAACACTGTGTAAACACATAAACTAAACACTAAACATTAGTAACATCTCTTAGAAGCTTCTTGTTTGAACACAATTTTGAGACCAATTTGACCTCCATCAAGCTGCTTCATAACCCTCGTAACAATGCAACTGTTGAGTTGAATTCCCAAGTTCCCAGATTCTACCTACTTGAACTCCTGAATCACGAATCTCCCAAAGTCAATTACTGGACAACAATCCACATGCATGTCGCGTAACCTCACTAGTAGACTACAATCCATATGCATGTCTCTCCAACTAATGAGGGATCTTTCCCTAGATCCACAACCTTTGAACTAACTGGGAAACATTCCATTTTGAGCTGTTAACTGATCCCTTCCCATCGTCAAAGCATGTGGTTCCTAAAATGCATAAAATCCCTTTTCTTCAGTAGATTCTGTTAGACACACGAATTTAGATAAGCATGAAATTGTATATTATTCATTAGTATGATACATGTATAAATACAAGATGTTTGACGTTTGGATTCGTATTTCAAGATGTCTCTTGGACTTCTTTGGACCATTACTACCACTTGAATGTTCATATTCAGTCAAGTGAGGAATACCGTAACCCTAAACGGATTATGTTTCCAACATTTGCCCCCTTAATCCGAACGGGTGTATGTGTGTCCAAGGTGAGAGCTGAAATCTAAAAGTGGGCAGCTGTAATATGGAAGTGTGCAACTGTTGATGGTTGAATGTGTTCTCTGGATCTGATGGTTTTCGGATGACCACAAACCGAATGGCTAGCAGAAGCTGATGTCTTCTACTAAATGGTGGTGGTGGTTTAAGGAAGACCACAAACCAATCTGGTGGTTTACAGATGACCACAAACTTTGGAACTTGGCTCTTGCGCTCTTTGGTTCTTGGAACATTTCCTAAGTTAGCTAGAAGCTGAAGTTGATGTCTTTTGCTAATTGGAAGTGCTCTCGAATGTTGGTTTATAGATAACAATAAACTATTCTCTAGCAGAAGCTGAAAGTCTTCTACTAAATGGAGGTTCAAGGAAAATCACAAACCATTGTCAAGTAGAAGTTGCAAGTCTTCTACTAAGTGGTGGTTTATCATGCTCACTTGTTATTGCTCACGCTCACTTGATATTGCTTCATTGATAAGACTTCAAAACTTGAAGCTTGACTGTCTATCGCTGATGTTATTCCCCTTGTCAGGTACAAAGTGAGAAGATGCAAATCCTTTCACTGTAAGATGCGTCAATACTTGAGAGTGAATTTTACTGTATGACTGAGATATCTTCTTGGCTATTGATGACCACGCTAAGAATTCATCCACCGGTAGTGGTTCTTTACTCTTGCAGTTGTCTTGTGTTTAGATCTTCCGTCTGAAGGATGATTGTGCTTCCCACAATGCTTGCAAGGATGAAGATCGAAGCACTGATCTTCCATGTAGCCTAGTCGTTGACAATGTTGGCATTTTTGAATCTGCTCTTGAACTGGAGCAGGTGAATATGAACTCTCTTGAAGCAATCCAACACTCTGGAATTGGATCGGTTTGGTATAATCCGTATTCCGGCATATGAAAGGTCACTTCCTTTTCATATCCAATACCTGTTCTATGCTTGTTGTGCCTGGTTGCTTCCCAAGGCCTGATGATTGGCTTGGAACGAGGAAGCTAAACTTCATTTGCAGTCATATTTGAAGCTGGCTCACTAAGTTGCTTCTGCATTGGTTGTTCACTAGATCATCATCTTCTTCTCTGAAAAGATGGTTGTTATGAACAAGGACTGGTTTAGAATGTCGAGGATTCTTTCGTTCAAGTGCATCGTGAAGAAGTTGAGTCTGAGTTTACAACAATTCTTCTTTGGTTTGCGAAACTTGCAAGCAAGTTACAACAGATTTCAAAGTGGTTTTGTCAATTGTGACTGTATTGTCCACAAAAGAGAGGATTAGAGTGTTCAGTAACTCTAACAGTTCCTTGTCCCCGAGGTGTAGGACAGTTGGTGACAGAGTGCGCTGTTAAGGCACTCCGTGATGTTAAGTCACCGGTTCGAAACCTGTGGGGACAAAAAATCCAGCCATGTTAAGGGTTGGTGTGGCTCAGGTCGAGTGCGATCCCCGAGTGATTTTGACGACTTAGATGCCCTTGAGTCGCGGTTTCTCAAGCCACAAGTTAGTCCCGCAGGTCATAGACAAACTAGCAAACCAAAAAAAAAACTCTAACAATTCTTCAACTCAGGCCATTTTAAAGACAAAATTAGACCTCATAGGGTTTCTTGTAACTCCACCATTTAACAATCAGACTCTATAATGCAACATGCAAATAGAGGGTGTCGGCTTCTACTGAAAGTGTTAGATTTTGACTGCACCTCAGGTTTGGTCTATGTCTTCGACAGTTATGCACAAATTTTACTATTTGAACTGTAAGCATAAACACACTGAGATGCCTAACCATTTAGCACAGCAGAAAATCAAAACTAGCTATTAGATCATACACAGGTACACAAGAATTTAATGCTCAAATCCAATGTTCTTAAACCAAGAACGAATGGGCTCTCGTACCAGGGACAATGGTCCAATTTTACATACCAAAATTCGTTTACAAGGCACAGCTGAAACCCTCCTTGGTTTCCGTGCCAAAACTTGGTCAATTCAACTGATTTTGGCAGTCCTCAACAATTGTCCAAAAGGCCACTTCAAGGGATTGCTGTAACACACCTGTTACAGCTCTCAATCTGCTGTTCTAGTCCTTCAGAACAACCCTTAGAGTCTGCCCTCAATCTGCCCTCCAAGCTGTCCCAAAGATCAACTAAGTCAGCCCTCAATGGATGTCTAAATATGCCCTTAGAAGACTGCTGTAATAGCCCTAGAAGTTTGTTGTTACAGTCCACAAAATAGTCCTTAACCTGTCCTTAACTCTTTGCAGAAGTCTGCTGCTGTTGCAGCTTGTAGCAGCCAACCTTCTTAGCTTGCAGAGCCTTCCAAGACCTGTGACGACCCTTGTTTATCAGGCCGAGTCACTTCCACATTTATGGCAGCCTTCTCCTTGGCTGTAACACTTCCTGTACCTGCTGTCCTTCCCCCTCTAGCTGATCCGAACCACCCAGCAACTTGCTGCCACCTTGCTGAGCCTCCTTGACTTATGTCCTTGCCTGCGGCAGCCCCTAGACACCTCCAACAGGCACGTCGTACCCTGTACCAGCCTGTTGTAGCCTTAGGCACTTTGCTGGGCCCTCCTTGAGGCTCCTCAAGCTTGGCCGAGCCCCTTAGACCCTAGCCGCAACCTCCTTCTAAGCACCTGCTGCCACTTTTCTTGTTGCGGCTAGGCTCTCTTTGGTTCCCTCTAGGCTGCAGCTGCCTATTAAGGTGACAGTGATAGGTTATTCCCAGTTACACCAATTCTGTACCCACTTGCCTTGAGCTTTTGGGGAAATACAAATTGTGCGATAACAGTGCCTTGAGTGTTTATTTATCTTATGGGTTCCCTTTTCTTACTGCTTTCTCGGGAATCCCTGGGCGAAGCATCTCAAAGGTTTCAAAGGATTTTAACTCTTGCCAGCTACTTTTACCCTTTGGGCCTTTAGCCCCTTCTTCCCACAAGGCAAGGTACAACCCTTCCTAGTGTGGCCAATCCCAATGCCCGAACAAAGGTAGGGGAAGATGAGAGGAATAAAGATGGAAAGTGGTAAGTATGGAGGGAATGGACGATGACCTTTCACAGATCCACCTAGTGGCAACCCATCCTAAAGGGAGATCAACTTACTAGGGCATCATGTCACCCTTACAGGTATGAACAAGTCAAAGAGCATAATTTCCAAGCAAACGTTATGAAATGAAGGAGAATTCAATGCAACATATTCAAGTGCTTCAAGAATCAAAGTGACACATACCATGATACCTGGACTCATTACCTCATGGAGCAAGACTTGCTGCTACTTCAGGACCAGGCTGGTGGGATGGATATTGCTGCTGCTAATAAATGGGCTGCACTGAAGAAAAGAGGGGCCCTCTGGGGCCATGCTCAAATCATCCGGCTCTTGGTACTCCATGTCTAGGACCTGTGGGCCTTGAGATGTGATCTCCTTAGTTATCCCTAGGGTAGGGGATAACAAGAACAAAGGGCCAAATATGGATACGTCTCTCGTCTTGTGGCTGAAAATCCCAAAGTATGAATCCTGTGAACATTGAAGAAAGGAGACAAGCTTGAATATGCTCTCAAGGTACAAGGGGTGGGATTCAAACTTAACCTGAATAATGACTTGAGGAATTGTCTATTTGCAAGGAATCCTACACTGTAGCATGACAGATTAGACTCTTTGCAACCATGCCCAATCAACGACTTATAAATAGGGTCCTCAAATCTTTGAACCATTGCAAATAGTGGGTTTGATAATCGTGTCAAAGAGATGCATTGTACTTTGGAACCGTAGAAAACATTGGGTTAGATAATCATGTTCCCAACTTCCAAAGGGGAACATCCTTTCCAATAAAGTATGAAATAGTCTTTTGGCTTTGTGTAGTTGGAGTCTTGGTGTGGACTTGTGTGCCCATTTAAAATTCTTGAACTAGTAGCGGAACGCTCTATCAGAGGGACAAGGTTCAAGGAAGAAAATTGTTGGATGCCTTTCGTGCTAAAGGATAGAATTTGCAGAAGGAAGTTGAAGCACTAGTGAAATTATATTGCTTCCTTGTGAGGTGAAACAAAATATGTTGTAAGCTTGGGAACCAAGTAAAACCACCAATGGACTAAAGGAGTGATGTCCATTAAAGGTGGAAAGACTTGAGAGGATCACGTGGAGACAACTTCAAGATGAGCCCCCAGCACTGAAGTCTCATTGTGCATTGGATCTGGAATAGTATAGTGCATCTCAACTATATAGGAATCTTGGGGAATTGTCAAGGGAGTAGATACCTGGGTGACTGAAAGTATGAGTACAGGGTGAAGTTGAGGTTGCATTTGCTCATGAGATTCCTTATGTTGGCTTTCATATACAATACTTGTACTTTCTAAGGTATAATCAGCCAAGATAGAAGATGTTGGGGCATGATGTTGAGCATGGACTGGTGCAATATGTGTAGTAGTTATGGGCTTAATAGCTAAAGGAGTAATCCCCATGAAACTATTAGACATCATTGCTTGTGGAAATGCAAAAATGTCAATGGAGTTTCCTGAGTCGGACCCTCTTGATTGGACACCTATTCTTATTGAAGTAATAAGTGTTGGAACATGGCCATCTTGTCATGTATCATTTTGGCCCAAAACTCCTTTTGTTGTTGCCAGTGGTCTTGAATTTTTTTTTTTTAACCAAGAGTTGGAATAGATTTGAATCTTTGTGAGATTCTGCAATCTCCAGGATTTCATGACCTGGATGTCTAGAGGCCATGGGGACTTGTACTTGATAAGACTCCAATAGATTGAATGAAGAAACCAATCTAAATGTCAAATTTGCAAATCCATAAACGTTGGTGGCGAATCTAAAGAATGTGTGCTTGTTGAACAGTCTAGATCCCATTCTTTCTTTTGGGCTCTTTAGTGACTGATCATATCTCTTTGAAGCATTCTTTTATTCTCATTTTCTCTTCTTCTTTTCCCATAGTCGTTTTTGATGTCGTAAATATATTTTTTTTTGTTCTTTTGCAGTTTTCTTGGAAATGCTTTAGCACTCCCAATGTTTACTTATCTTTCTACTTTCTATAGTCCCGTTGGAAAACTTTGGCCTTAGTGGATGTTAATATTTAAATTTAAGTCAACTTAAATTAAATTTGACCACCTTTCGAGCATTAATTCTGGGCCAAATGCTCAAGACTTAGCTGCTAGCCCAAAATGTAAGGTGAAATAAATCTGAATCAAGACTTAGCTGTAATTCATTCACGAATAACAAAAAGTAAGGGATGGCCCTACTTTAGTAAGCCGCTTGGACTTTTTGTCCACCCTTTCATTGTTTGCCACTTATTAGCTTCATTATTTTTCTTATTGGCGGTCTTGAGGCATTATGAGCAAATCTCAAATTGATGTTTCTTAGGTCCCTAATACTTTATAAGAATCTGCTCCTTTTACCATCTTTGAGCTATTTTGATTGGCCTATAATAAACTAACACAAATGAGAATTGGAAATACACCTTGGATAGTGATTGAATATATCATTGATATGTATGCTAAATTATCTTATGAATGCATATGACATACACACCCACATACCATATTGTATTTATAAGGAACACTCTCAAATCTATAGCGTGCCTTGTATCTAAGTTCATTCGTTTTTATCAAATTTCATTACTTTACAAGGACATCACTTTTAACATAATTTTTAATCATATGTCCATACACAAGCACATTCACCAACCGGCATATTCTATATTTCCATATGCATGTACAAATCCATTATTAGAAACGAAATCTCATAAGACATTTGCCTTTCTTGAACATTTACATTCAAGTAGTAGGGAGACCATATCAAGAGCTATAAATGTATACAAATCTATATAGTCATCAGAATATGCTCATATTATCATTTATAGTGCAGCAAAATTTGTGTTACAATTACTTTTGGTCAAGATGTTTATGATAACATCTTTTCCCTTGGTCTCATAGACAATAATCAAAATCTGAACAAGACAGTAAAAAATTTACATTATAATCATATAGTATGCTCAAGTATCTATACAATCAATCATATTTAAGAGGATAAATTTCATCTCTTTTAATACTGCACAACATACAAATAATCCAAGAACAAACACCATTATTATTCCTGACTTTTTGTGTAAACCTTATCCTAAAAAAATTAGGTTTACTCCTGGGTTGGAAACACATCATGATAAATCTTATTCCAATATTGTAGTTTATGTCATATTCACAGAGTTAAGGCCCATTAAGAACAAATATAAATTGCAGGACTTCTGAACATAACAATCTATCACAAAGATGCAATTGGGTTTGAAATCCACAGATATTTGTATTGCAAATTTAAATAAGAAACTATGGCTAATGCCTTCATAATGTGATTCCTCTTTCGCATGGTAAGTATTTTCGTTTTTGAGTAAGATTTATGTTTTTATGCAGGAGGTTATGATGCAGTGATTGTTTGTCTGGGTGCAAAAGTTGCTTTGTTGCCAGAGCTCATAGGAAAATTGCCTCTTTCCACATGCAAGGGAATTGTCGCTCATCTAGAATTGCCAAGTGCTAATAGGTCAGCTTCTGTTACAAGAAAATTGACATCTACTATTAGTCTATCTTGTTTAGACAACATTAGGGTTTAAAATATGAAAGGTATTGTAATTGTTGTTCAACATATGCTTAAAATGTAATGGTTAATGTTGGTTTTTCAGAGAAATATACAACAATGAAGCCCCTTCTATATTATCAAGTGCATGGCTTGCAGCACAGGGCCCTCGCAAGATTCTTATTGGAGCAACAAAAGAATGGGGATCATTAAACACTTCATGTGACGTTTCTATAGAGGAGGCTTCTTTGGCTCTTAAAGAACTCTTGCCAAAGATATCTACAGTATACCCTGCCATAGAAAATTGGATGGTCTTGGGCACTAGAGCAGGTTTGAGGGCCATGCCACCTCGCACATCTCTAGGTGCATTGCCTCTTATAGGTTGCATTGATAATTTTGTTTTAGAGTCAATGCAAAAGGATAAATTTTGTGGAAAGCAAAATGCTTATTCTAGTGAAAAGACAATTCCTAGATATTGGTTTGTGGGTGGTCTTGGCTCAAGGGGGCTTATATACCATGGGTTATTGGGAAAATTGATTGCTAAAGCTGTTGCTTTGGGTAATCAAGATGTCCTTCCTAGTGAACTCACATCATGGATGTTGTCCAGCTAGCAACATAATTTCATCACCCCTGAGGCTCAAAAAATGGTTAATGTAAGTTTTATAGCATTTCTTAACTTCTAGCAAGTTTGACATGATCCCATAAACATTCTCATTGGTTGCATGAAAAGTAGAAAACATTTTATTTATCATAATAATTTAAGTAGCCATACATCTTTAAGTTGCTTATCTAATTAAGATTCATTGAGTTAAGTCTTGACATGTAGCTCTAGAATTTTTACTGATTCCTGCAAATCTTTATTTCCTTTTATTTCTAGGTTGCCAAGTTTTCTTTTCATCTTTTTCCTTCAACGTAGATACCCCATTTTGGTATTTTTCCTTAGTTTTTTCTAAATCTCTTTTTTCTTAATTTGTCCAAAATAAGCCACGCATTTATTGTTGTTGTTATGGAGAGCTATTTTAAATTGGCTCTCTATACTAGTTTGAAAATAATTTTAATATGTAGAAATGCATCCTTTTTTCTTTGTTGTTTACAAACCAATCAACCACAAATGGGTGCTTTGAGTCTTTTGTCATCAAGTTGTTGAGTTCTTTCTAGTGAGTTGTCAGTTATGGTGGTTAATCTTGTCATGCTAACACTTGTAACCCTCTAGTGGTCATTATGTGGCCCCAATGAGTTACATTATTCCCCTTGTAGTGTTAGGGTTGGGCTTCTTATAACAGGGCCGACTTCTCTTTTGGGGTATTTCCACCTCTGTTCAATGGTTCTCTTGCTTCTGAAATCGTCTTCTCATCTAAGAAAGGTTATCTAGGAGGGAAAATACCTCCTGCAACTACCAAAACATCAACATTTTTACGGACAAAATGTTAGCATTATTATTAAATTAAATAAAGAGGTGCATTGGTTCATAGAAAGAGACACAATGTTTCAATTTCATACCTCTTGGAACACTATATAAACAAAAAAGTATAGTGGAAGGAGAGTGTCCTTGTGGTATAATTTAGAAGATCAAAACACAGACAAAGTCCAATGAATAACTTGAAACATTCACATGAAGTGAGGGTGGAAGGGAGGAGCAAGGGAGGATTGGAGTCCTCTATAGGTTGAAGCTTGAAACAAGGAGTTGTAGCTTCCTCAAGTTGGTGCTTGAAAAACAAAGGATTGGAATTCTTTACAAGTTAGACCCTGATCTACAGGGAGTTGGTGCTTCCTCAGTTTGGTGCTTGAAAACGAGATTGGTGTATCCTTGAGTTGGTGCTCAAAATAAGAGAGATTGGTGTCTACTACAAACTGTAAACTTGTAAATGAAATATAATTTTTATTATTGTTACATTTAAAAATTCAGAGTTCTGTACATTCTTGTCGATAAATTGTTACGGTTCATAAATTAATAATTAAAGAATTAATTTAATTTGTGAAAAAGAAACAATATTGATTCACCCCCGCCTTTCAATATTGAACAACATTCCAACAGTTAGTATCAGAGCAGGTTCCTTCACCACAGTCTAACCACTTGAAGGCAGATTATGAGAAATCCAATGGATCAACAAGATGAAATGTCCTCCAATAGAACACCATTGTTCAAAGGAAATGATTATGCATTTTGGAGTATAAGGATGAGAAGTTACCTAATGGCTCTTGGATGTGATCTTTGGCTATCTGTGGTAAATGGTTACACTGCACCAACTACCACACCTTCAGATGCTACTGCAAAGAAACTATGCAATGGTAATTCAAGGGTTGTTAATGCAATTCTGGGTGGATTAGCTACTCCTATATTTGTAAAAGTGATGCACTGTAAATCAACAAAACAAATCTAGGACAGACTTAAATTCATCTATGAAGGAGATGGAAAAGTCAAGCAAGCCAAACTTCAAACATACAGAGGGAAGTTTGAAACTCTGAAGATGAAAGAGGAAGAAAACGTTGCAAAATATTTTCAAAGAGTGGATGAAATAGTCAATTTAATCAGAGTATTGGGAGAAGAATTAAAAGACAAAATTATTCTCCAAAAGGTGCTAAGATCATTACCAATGAGACATGATGCCAAGGTCTACCTTGGAAGATCGAGAAGACCTTGACAAACTTACAATGGATGAACTTCTTGGGATTCTTATAACCTATGAAATGAGAATCGAGCAAGAAAAGTCATAAAAAAGGGAAACAACCTTCAAAGCATAATAAAAAACAAAGAACCATGAACATGTGCCAAATGAAAATCACTCAAACATATAAGATAAAGAAGAGACCAATTTTATAAGGAAACTTTAGAAAGGGTTTGGGAAATATAAAGGAAAGTTACCCTTCAAGTGCGTCAACTGTGGAAAAGTTGGGCATTTTTCTTCCAAATGTCCCTATCCCAAGCAGGTGGATAGTGATGATGAAGATACTTATAACCATGAAGAACTTAAGAAGAGAAAAACTGTAAACAAGAAGAAATTCTACAAGAAAAAAAAAAGCTTCTACTCCAAAGAAGACAATAGTTCATTTGACATGAGTGAAGAAGATGAGACATATCTTTTATTCATGGGCATAGAATCTGAAAATAATGCTATTGATGATAATGAAGAAAACTCTGAAGTTGAAGGAGAACTTATTAGTGCTCTTGAAGAATTGAGAAAATACAAAAAGAGAAACAAATCATTAGGAGAACAACTATTAGAATATGATGGAAAACAAAAATCAAGAGAAGAGGAAGTTTTAATAACCATCAATGAATCAGAACAAGTCATTATTGACTTAAAAATTCAACTCCAAGAAGCCAAAAGAATTGAAGAGGTCGTAAGTAAACAACTCAATGAAAAACAACTAGACTGTGAAAAGCTAGATACTAAAATTGTTTCTCTAAAAAGAGAACTTGAGAAAGGAAACAACCTGTTATAGCGCAAGTTGTAGGTTGAACAACGCCCGACCCAACCACAAAGAAAGTGCTACAACTTGAGAATCCTACATTCAATGTCACCTCGGTGTAGGTCCCACACTTCAAGGGTGACTAGGTCATTCTAAGGAGGCTATCCCGGTGACCCTAGGGGAAAAGAGATGGATATGGATAGAGATGGAAGTGAAGCCCCTAGAGTTCAAGTCTAAGTGGAGTGAAATGTGGGAAGAGATGCCTTGTAAGTCAAGTGATTGTTTCCCCAAAGGCATAATACTTCTCCGGATGATTGTACTTGTCCACGATATAAGAAAATTCAACTTGCAATGATATATGTTAGTATGGATCAACAGGTTATACTTGCTCCCCCTAATTTGCAGCAATATATGACAGTTTATATCAATAAATAAAATATCTAAATCAACATGCAAGGATCTAAACTAGTTAAGCAAATCAACATCAAGATTAACAATTAATATAGGCTGAAAAATGACACTTTGAAGTTGAATAAAGCAAGCTGTTGTAACATGTATATTTCTGTAGAAAATTGCAGCCTTATGGCTGTAGCTTTCATTCACTTATATCAACAAATTACACCATCAAAATATGCCAACAATTAGCCCAAAAGATGCACCCTAATTACTGGAGTTAATGCACAAAATTTAGGAGCTAGTCTAGGGTTAGTTTAGGAGTTATGGTTAGTAGTTTATCTAGGTTAGATCAACCCAAATGGCTGTAGGTTAGGGTTTGTAATAACAAGTAAAGTAGTGGGAGAGAGGGGACACCCTAGTAGGGGAAGACTCCTCTCAATGAGGCAAACCAACTCCAAACAAGAGACCTTTCAAAAGATAAAATTTCACGTTTCCCAAGGCAATGATTTTATATCTCCAATGCAAAAAAAATATATGACTAGTGCCTTTACTATTGGGTTAATGGAGTTAAATAAAAGAAAGAGCTAAATAAGCTACCTCCTTGGGGGTGTAAGCCTTTTTTCTTCGCAAGACAAGTTTCTCTAGCTAGGGTTTAAGCTAAGAGGGTGTATGCCCTTATACTTCTCTTAGCAAACCCTTCTTTAACCAATGACATGAAGCATAAAATGACGAAGACTATGGTGGGGGTGTATGCCCTTATACTTCCCACCTAGCTCCTAGCACACCAATCCTTGACTTGAAAAAGAATGATAACATAAGAGTAAAAGACCATACCAAAATCAAGAAAGATCCTAAGATAACCCGCCATAAAAGATAGAAAGCATTCATCCAAGGCTAGCGCCTCACTCCTCCATCAACCATTCATCAAGATAGCCATAAAAAGTGCACAAGAGACTAATAGAGCCAAAGATAGCGAAAATTTCAGACCAATACTTCTCATAGTGAGGGAGAGTTATGTTAAAATGAGATCTCGTGATCTCTTATTTATACAAAATGTCACTAAGGTGACTTATCCACAATATAAGGGGTAAACCACAAGACTAGGGGTCAACAACCCTAATCTTGCCCTCTTTAAGAAAGTAATATTAAACAATTCATCTAAAGTTTCACTTTTGCACAAATAAACCCTAATTTTACATGGACATCTCCCCTTTAGAGGACGTTTTGTTAATTTGAAGAAGTCCTTGGTGTTGGAGAAGCATGGGTAGGCCTCCAAAGGCCACATGTCAAGCATCTAGATGATCTTATCATGGTGAAGACCCTCTTCTCCTCAAAACGTCCATGTGTCAATGAGTGGCACCTCACCACAAAGCCTTAACCCCCCTAGGTGATATCATGCCTCTAGGAGTGACGTTTTGCCTCTCCTAGGCAAAACGTTTGGCATGTGGGGGCCAGACTATGTCGTCCAAGTCAATCTCAATGCCTTCCAAGTATGATCTTTCTCATCCGGCATGCGGGCCTTTAGCATCCAACTTGTGGGCTTGTAGCCCCATGGAAGCCCAAGATAGACTTGTTCTCCCAAAACTATCCACCAACTAGGTCCTGCAAAGACAAATAGGCATGCCCTCCAAGGATCTTAAGTCATAACATCATGATAAATGAATCCAATCAATAAATGAGCCACCTAAGCATGTGAATCAAACATCACTACATCAAACAATTAAATGCTCAAAGCCATTATGCAACTTGTCAAGCTTGAATATGGGAGGGTTGACGAGGTGTCCTATCGGGTAGATCTTTCCCTAGGTCAAGGGGAGTTTCCAAGAGATCCCTCTCTAAGCCATGTAAAGTGGATGAAGTGGTTGAGGTCAAGACTCAATGGGCATAAGGCTCATGACATACAAGGGGTCGTAGTGTCTCATTCATGGGTGCCTTTGTAGAGGGTGTGTGGTACCTTCATCCACAATGCAGTTTTTCCAAGCCCATCAATTGCCTTTTATCTTTCTTTCTTTGTATTTTCTTTCAATATAGCATAAGGAGAGGTTGAAGGTCACTGCCTTGGTGTGGTGACCAGATGATGGCAATGTCACCCACAAACACCTAGTGGAAATGAGAAGGTTGGCTTGTGATGAGACCCCCTTTCTCTCAACCATGCAACCGAGATCCATTATCTTGGTTTGGTGACCAGACCATAGAAATGTCATACCACTAGATATTCATCGAAGTGGTTGGGGTCAAGATCATGTGATAGTCATGTGACCTAAATGTGAGGTTGGAGAAGAGATCCATCTATCGGTAGTGGAATCTTCCTCCTGCCTAATGCTATCAGATGGTACCTTTCCTTGTTAGACTTCTTCCTGATGATGTAAAGGCCAAGCCATGAATTGTTATCTTTCTATTCGTATATGGGATTTCCCTTTCTTTTGTCCCACATGAGCACAATACTTTCTTCATTGAAATTGATGCGAGGTGTATTCTAATCGTATGGAGGCTCTGTGTGGACTATATCTTTGACGATTTCTTCATGTTTCTCATCTTCTTTCTTCAAAATTTGGATAGAACCAGGTTCCCCCCCGTGGTATTTTGCAAGTTTGTCTTTGTATTGATCTGTCCATGGAAGAAGCGTGTCTATGGAGTCTTCCTGCATAAAAGGTAGCTCAGATGGATCATACTCAATAGTCCGTGGGAGTACGTCATAATCACATTCACTGGCATAATCAGAACCATCATGATCCATCACATGTCTATCAACTTTCTCTTGATTGTATAGTATCTGAAAAGTGCCCTCCCATAGGAATGTGTGCATGGGTGAGATCCATTCTAAGGAAACCCCCAAGAGCAGTAGACCAACTCCTAGATAAGAGCATCCCCCAAGCATCTGGAACGTCGATCACTAGTGTGTCCATGAGAATGTTGATATGTGGAAAATCAATCGCGAAAACCTCAATGTCCTCACATACCCTGAGAACTTTGACTTTTTTGGAATCAATTCCACACATTTCCATAAGGTTGGGTTGTCTTCAAACCAAGTTGTTTCATTACGTTCAATGATATGACATTTGCTAAGGCCCCTGAATCAAGCATGCAGTTGTTCAAGCGAAGGTCTTTCATGCCTAATGAAAGATAGAAAGGAGAATTCTTGTCCCTTGGTTAATCAAGATAAATAGTGTTCAACATGATGGGAGGATCCTCCTTCTCGACTGACACTTGTAAGATTTTCAAAATTTCCCTTTTCACAGAAGGGATCTTACACATCTCTGTCACTGGGACCATCATATATAGTTTTCCAAACATGCTTGCGACATCCTATATTCAACTGAATGTCATATGTAGGAGTTGGCTTAGGAAGCAACTCACATATCGACAGTGGAGGTGGTGGAGCTACCTTTTCTGTTGATGGAAGAGGAGTATTAGGCTGTGATGGAGAGGCTGAAGCATTTTTTCTTCTATAGGTTAGAATTTCCCTCCTCCTCAATTCCTTCTTCTGATCATCTGTCAATTTACTTAAGGCCCAGAGTCTTCCCTCTCTTTATCCTATTCTTTTGTCTTCATTGATCTGTTCTTGGGTAACTTGTTCATTGTTGAAATTGCAGATCATGAAGTTTATATCTTCAGGATAATCTTTGTCTCGTCGGGGGCACTCATCTTCCCTGTGGGGTTCTTGGCACGAGAGACACCAAGCTTCTTTATCAACTGTCCCAACAGGTTTCAAAGTATCTGGGGCCTTTGCCTCTTGTTGAGGTCTTGGTTTCCAACTGGTGGCATCTCTCTGATGTCTGACAAACTGAGGTCCAGGAGTAGATTGATTTCTTTCCACTATAGTCATACGGTTCATAAGCTGATCCTGCACATGAACAAACTGAGTATTCATTTGTTCTATCTTCTGAGTCAGGAGAGTAATCAGATCAACAACACTGGTGTTGGAAACCTTCGTCCTTGATTCTATCTTTTTACGAGGGTACTAAAAAGGTTATATTTTTTAATCAAGGAGATTCTCTTCAATGTCGATACTGAACTCTTTAGCCTCTGCCAATGATGTGGGATTTTTATCTTTAAGAATGTATCGAAATTGCCCTTCAAAAGCATTCATATAAAGGAGACGAACTGATGATGTTGTAGGACGATAATCTGTTGGAATTTGATTGTACAACCTGTCAAATCTGGAAATGAATTCCCTTACCATTTCATTCTCCATTTTCTTTATTTGATTGAACTGTGTCCCAAGTGTCACACCATCTACTTTTCTCGACCATCTGCTCTTGAATAAGTTGGAAAAAGCATCATAGGACGTGATATGATTACCAGGGAGTCCTTTGAACCAATCAAGGGCTTCTTCAATCAATGATGAAGCAAATAGCCTCATGTCCACATCCTCATAATCAATACCTGCATTGTCCATGTCCCGACCCATGACATAAATGTGGTCTTCAACAATTATCACATTGTTTCTTGGGAACTTTGGCAACCACTTGTTGACTTTTGCTGGCATTTTGTAAGGGTAACCTTGGATATTGACCATGTTAAGGGGTTTGTAGAGGTCCCTTTCCCAAGGTCGAGCCATTGGAACAAGAGGAAGGGTATTATGGAAAATGGTTTTAGCAACGAGAGACTTGAGAGGAGGCCTTCTAAGGTTTGCCAAAGAAGGATTGAACCTCCTAGGGGGAAAAGGTTTGGGGAGAGAAGGATTATAGGAAGGTGGAGTCACCAAACGAGTTTCAATATGAGCTCATCAAGGAAAAGGGAAAGGGAATGTCCCTTCGGTGGAGTCATCAGGCAAGCTAAGGAAAAGGCTTTGGGATAGTTTGCCAAAGTGTCGTTAGGGTATGAAGAAGATTCTAAATCTTTGCCAAGAATGGCGCTAAAATATTAAAGCACAATTTGTAGGTTGGGCAAAGCTCGACCCAACCACAAAACAAGTGCTACAACTTGGGAATCCTACACCCAATGCCACCTTGATGTAGGTCCCACACTTCAAGGGTGACTAGGTCACTCTAGGGAGGCGATCTCGATGACCCTAGGGGGAAAGAGATGGATATGGATAGAGATGGAAGTGAAGCCCCTAGAGGTCAAGTTTAAGTGGAGTGAAATGTGGGAAGATATGCCTTGTAAGTCAAGTGATTGTTGCCCCAAAGGTATAGTACTTCTCTGGATGATTGTACCTGCCCGAGACACAAGAAAATCCAACTTGCAATGATATATGTTAGTATGGACCAGCAAGTTAAGCTTCCTGCCCCTAATTTGAAGCTATAGACAAAAATTTATATAAGTAAATAAAACATTTAAATCAGCATGCAAGGATCTAAACTAGTTAAGCAAATCAATATCAAGATTAGTAATGAATATAGGCTGAAAAATGTCACTTTGAAGTTGAATAAAGAAAACTATTGTAACATGTATATTTCTGCAAAAAATTGCATCCTTATGGTTGTTTCTTTCAGTCACTTATATCAACAAATTACACCATCAAAATATGTCAACAATTAGCCCAAAAGATGCACCCTAATTAGTGGAGTTAATGTGCAAAATTTAGGAGCTAGTGTAGGGTTAGTTTAGGAGTTATGGTTAGTAGTTTATCTAGGTTAGATCAGCCTTAATGGCTGTAGGATAGAGTTTGTAACAAGAAGTAAAGTAGTGGGAGAGAGGGGATGCCCTAGTAGGGGAAGACTCCTCTCTATGAGGAAAAGCAACTCCAAGCAAGAGACCTTTCAAAAGATAACATTTCACGTTTCCCAAGGCAATGATTTTATATCTCTAATGCAAAAAATATATGTGACTAGTGCCTTTACTATTGGGTTAATGGAGTCAAATAAAATAAAGATCTAGAGAAACTACCTCCTTGGGGGTGTAAGCCCATTTACTTACCAAGGCAAGTTTCTCTAGCTAGGGTTTAAGCTAAGAGGGTGTATGCCCTTATACTTCTCTTAGCAAACCTTTGTTTAACCAATATCATGAAGCATAAAATGATGAAGACTATGGTGGGGGTGTATGCCCTTATACTTCCCACCTAGCTCCTAGCAAAAAAATCATTGACTTGAAAAAGAATGATAGCATAAGAGTAAAAGACCATACCGAAATCAAGAAAGATACTAAGATAATCCACCATAAAAGCTAGAAAGCATTCATCCAAGGCTAGCGCCTCACTCCTTCATCAACCATTCATAAATATAGCCATAGACAAGTGCACAAGAGACAAATAGAGTCAAAGATAGCGGAAATTTCAGACCAATACTTCTCATAATGAGGGAGAGTTATGTTAAAATGAGATCTCATGATATCTCTATCTCTTATTTATGTAAAATGTCACTAAGGTGACTTGTCCACAATATAAGGGGTAAACCACAAGACTAGGGGTCAAAAACCCTAATATTTCCCCCTTTAACAAAGTAATATTAAACAATTCATCTAAAGTTTCACTTTTGCAAAAATAAACCCTAATTTTACATGGACGTCTCCCCTTTAGGGGACGTTTTTCCACTTTGAAGAAGTCGGTGTTGGAGAAGCATGGGTAGGCCTCCAAAGGCCACATGTCAAGCATCTAGACATTCTCATCATGGTGAAGACCCTCTTCTCCTCAAAATGTCCATGTGTCAATGAGTGACACCTCACCACCAAGCCCTAACCCCCTAGGTGATGTCATGCCTCTAGGAGTGACATTTTGCCTCTCCTAGGAAAAACGTTTGGCATGTGGGGGATAGGCTATGTCATCCATGTCAATCTCAAGGTTTTCAAAGTTTGATCTTTGTCATCCACCATGTGGGCCCTTGGCATCCAACCTATGGGCTTGTAGCCCCATGGAAGCCCAAGCTAGGCTTGTTCTCCCAAAACTGTCCACCAACTAGGTCCTGCAAAGACAAATAAGCACGTGCTCCAAGGATCTCAAGTCATAACATCATGATAAGTGAATCCAATCAATAAATGAGCCAACTAAGCATGTGCATCAAAGATCACTATATCAAACAATTAATTGCTCAAAGACACTATGCGACTTGTCAAGC